>MU122155.1:75298-97759 GCA_014904905.1 Wilcoxina mikolae CBS 423.85 | reverse complement strand
TTTTCACTGGTTTTACACTCGTGAACTCCCTTCCGAGTATCACAACCTCTCGGTAGAGGACTACGAGGTTCATTCCGACTACGACGACTCTGAAGGCTATCTTCAGGATACCTACGACTTCTAAGGAAGTAGGCGGCCATACTTTACTCATAAGTATCCCCGTAACATGTGGTGACATTTACGCACCATCAGAATGACACATATGTTACACTCTTTGTAAGGGCTCCAGTTACGCTGTAGTCGTTTAGACTATGCCTGGCGATGTTTATGCCATTCATCAGCCGAGTTCCACATTTTACCTCTCTGCTATTGCTATTTATTGTATACCGCACTCTCCCGATATATATGTTTAGCTTTAAGATGTTGTAACTTATTACAATACCGTCTTCACTTCAGATACATCGCTTGCCATTGCATTTGCTTCGCCATCATTGTATTTTACAGGTCTGAAATATACTGTCCAATCTTCACACTCTCTAGTACTATGCCCTCAGTCATCCAAATTCTGCATTGATCCATCATCGTCTTGTGATGCTTCTTCCTCCTCATCCGGATCTGCTTCATTGCCATTGTCGATCTCATACCTGTTGACATCACTGGTTCCCAGATCAAACCTCTCGAGTTCAGTCATGGCCTATTGTCGCTGCCTGGTATTGGGGATGGCATCGCTCTCGTTGCTCTCGTTAACTTAATCTTCTTAATTCCCACTACCCCCTGGCATCCCGAAATGCATTTCATCATCCGTGCAATTGTTGTCTATCGGGATGTTTGGGTCAGTGCTTCCGATCTCAAACTCTTCAAGCACCGATTGGGAGGTCAAATAGTCAAGAAGCATATTATTGTCAACACGTGCTGCTTCCCTGCTGATGATCATGGCAGGCGTTGAGTTCTCCACTTGTTGAATCTGACGCTTGACCTTTACCAAGAGTATTTTTATACACCCTCCATTGGTAGCTCTCAGGTAGTGTGTTCCAGGTATTTATCAAGAATCTATATGTGTTTGCGACACCAGCTAAGGTTAACAACTTGCAACCCATTGCAGCACAGCAGGATACGTTCTTACCACTGTCATTCTTATAGTTGAAGTAGTTTGAGTGATCAGGTATGTCTGTTTTCAGCTTTGACTTGGAAGCTATCGGAAGAACACCTTCGTTCTTTTGCCGCTCCAGGATAGCATAGTGCAATGAGGTACAGGTAAACATGATCAGTGGCGAGGGTATATGACTGTCCATGTCGTCAATCATGGAATTATAAAATCCATCAGCATACTTACCACGGTTATTCAACCGATAATAAAATTTGATGCAGATAAACCCCAGGATTGTTTCTACCAGGAAGTAAAGTAGATGCTGGCCATTCATTAGCAGCTTTCTACTCTCACTGTATTGGATTTGGACTGCATACACCACCTTCCACATGCTCTGCTACAGGAAAAAGATACTGATTGTCTGCCAGTATAATGGCGGCCGGGTAACCGCACATCCGCCCAGTATATAGTCAGCTCGTGCGAGTGCTCTTGCACGCCATCGATAACCTTCCCTATTGAACCTACCTATCTTATTCTCAAATCCTCGTTTGCAACCGTATCTACTCTTATACTCTTACACGAGGCCCTACATGGACGTATGCCAGTACACTGTTATCGATCTTTGGTAATTGGATACCTTTCGCTTACGGAATTTCGTGAAATACCCCTTTTCGACACGTTACTACTCGCTACCTATCATCGAGAAGTCATACGAATACACAAGATTACTTTGACAAATCGCACGAATACACGCGATCTACAATCGAGATATCCTATCAGTTTCATTACCCCTTTTCTTGACATATCAATACACACACCAGACCATCGAGTTCAACGCGAAGTCGAAAAGACTGGAAGGAAACCGAAGACGTAATAAGACCCAAAGACCCGATAAGGTCCAAAGACGAAGTAAGACGAGCATCTCGGTTCAGTGTTTTGAGCATCTTTATGATCGCGAGGCTGCTCAGGCGGCTCGGGCTACTGCTACTTTATGGTGCTGAGGCCGCTCAGGCGACTCGGACTACCATACGAACTGGCATTCATCTCCACCAGGGCCTTGATGGGCTGGTGGTGATGTCTGTGAAGGAGAGTCCAAGGTCAAAGGGCAAGGTCAAAGGGCAAAAGTCGGAGGGCAACCGAAAGTCAAAAGACAAAGTGAAGAGATGACGGTTGATGGAATGACCGTACCTACGATCCGGATTTCAAGCGGACATGATCACGATCATCATTTGCACGGAAGTACATGTACCTTATCGAAGTGCACCTGAATCGAAATACGAAGCGCACTTGACGATTACCTTCCTACGATCTGAAGCACACATGACGATTACCTTCCTCCGAACTGAGCGGAAGCTCTGAAGCACACTTGACGATTACCTTTCTACAATCTGAGCGGAAGCTTTCAAGCACACTTGACGATTGCCTTCTTCCGACCTGAGTGGAAGCTCCAAAGCGTACCTACGAGCGTCAGCATCGCACGGAAGTACAATTACGGAGAAAGACTACCGAGGGCACAACCCTTGCGCGAGCTAAGTGCACTTGATTGATATTGTAAGTTCGATCTTCTCTTGGATGCTCACGAGTTAGATAATCAACGAACCACATACGATTGATGATGTTTACCGACACGAGTACCACCGAGGCTGCACTACGTAAGCTACAGATGTATGGGCTTGGATATGGACATGGACATGAAGCTTAGTGCTGCGAAGCCATGAAAGTCATAGATTTGGAGATATGGAGATCTGGAGGTTACAGGGATCAATTGGACGTTTCCTTCTTGTTTTCTCCTTCTCTTCTCTTCTTATTGGATCTCGGCCCGATATAAATCGCATCGGCACAGGTTTTACAACCTACTACTAGAGGTGGATTTCCCTGTGCACCGGATCCACCGAAAGGTAACCTTCGAGCAGTACCGATCGGAAGCGGAATTTACGAGGGCGTATGATGGTGTACGAGATTGGATTCTTTCTTCTTCATCTCTTCATGTATGGGTATGCAGCCCAGGAGGTCTGCAGATAAAGAGGGGGATAATATAATGGCGGCAGGGTAACCGTGCATCCGCCCAGTATATAGTCAGCTCGTACGAGTACTCTTGCATACCATCGATAACCTTACCTATTGAACCTAACTATCTTATTCTCAAATCCTCGTTTGCAATCGTATCTACTCTTATACTCTTACACGAGGCCGTACATGGACGTACTCCCTTATAGCCAGAAGGAAATCAATAAATTCCAAATACTCTGCATCGGATTTAAAGAGGTGGAGATCATAATACTCTGCTATGTTGTCCCTTGCTGATTGAATAAAATGGGATTTAACCTTATCGACTTGTGCTCGAACCTAGTAACAGTTTGAACGTGTAATATCCAAAGTGAGCCGTTGTTTCAGCATACCTCTTTCAAGATCTCCTTTTTGCGTACCTCAAATGCTATGAACCAAATATTGTTTTGCTGCATAGCAGTGTTCCAGTACTTCTTGTAGAGAGAAGGAGTTAACATAAGGTGCAGCTCGGCAGAGGGTATGGGCCAGAAGGAGATATGTATGTACCCACAATGTTAGTGAATCAGGGAGGATAGATAACGCTCGCTTAGACTAAGAATAGACCTTCGCACATTCATATTACTATATTGGTAGCAATACTTTCAGATTGGCTTCTCCTACACCTTATATGTGTCGGAATCCAAACATGATTCGAGGTGCAGTAGTGAAATTGATCACAGACAACTTTCGATGGCGAAAAAGACGAATTTCGCACAATGAAAGACCATAACGATGACAATGACAACGATAAATACGATGCCTGCTGCCATGCACCTACACCATGCTGGAGGTCGAAAGGAGGATGGTTCAGAAGTGGCACGTACGTTGAAAGCCTTCAGGGCTAGCGGCATGTTCCCAGGTACGTGACCGGAGGGGTTCAGTGTTCTCGAACAACAGACCAATGACAACTGATCCCACCAAGTGGAAATCATCAACTGCCTGCCAGCAATCATGGGCATCCCCAATGAAGTCGTGAATTGGTTCCATACGGTTGAGGACGAGTACTGAGAACAAGTCGAAGATCTTATCTGAATGTGCGAGGATACTCATGGGGAATGGGATGCAATCGCTGAAGTACTTGTTGAATTGGAGAAGCAACTGGCTGACAAGGAGAAGCCACTGGCCGATAAGGAGAAGCCACTGTCTGATAAGGAGCAGGCCCTCATGGTGAAACAGGCGGAGTGCGACAGATTGGCACAACAAGCCTCTGCTGACGACGTTAAAGGTGAAGAAGCACCATCCTTTGTTGACAATGCAATTGCAGTGGAGATGGCAAATCTGATACGAGAGCTCACCACCAAGAATGCGCTTAACGGAGCGATGCAAGCAAAACTAGGGGTAGCCTTACAAGAAGTAGAAGCAACCAAGAGAGTGTTGACAACCGCTAGAGACGAGAGAAATATAATCAGTGAAAAGATGGAGTCAGCTATGGTGGAACTGAATGCTACAAATGAGGCCTTGATCAGAGTCAAAGCGGGCATCATGTCAGCAGCTGCCAACACTCCCGAAGTGGTAAGCAACCATACGTTTAACATCAAATCGATAGGATTACCTACCTACAATGGAACAAGAAGTCCTGATGCTGTTACATCATTCTTATCGACTCTGCACCACCATTTCGGACCATGTGCGCATACACTGGAGCTTGTCGACGAGTTCGGCATCCCGCTGATGGATGGGTAGGCCACTATGGTATTCGGGCAGTTCTGCAACAAAGCGGCTGTGTGGGCCAACCACCGCTTCCCGGTGACTTTCAATGCTACCGTCACTTGGAACTACTTTTCCACGGTTGTGAAGGAGGCTTGCATACCTCCGGATACCATAACCCGATTGAAACGTGATTGGAAGTCACTGCGCATCATGAGCAGTAAGCGTGTATCGGCTTTCAATGAATATTTCTGCATACCTCGCCATCAATTCGTGCCGCACACACCACTTTCTGACGAGCGTCTCCGCGAGTCTTACCAGTTTAAACTTGAAAGTATCCCGGATGCGTCCCCCATGAGGTGTGAACTAGTTAACCTTCTGCAGGAGTTCCAGCGGGTGACACCGTCGACATCGATAACAGTGGAGAACGCGAGCATATACATTCTTGAAAAGTATGGAAGTGGCCGGTTATACTCTGTGCGATTACTGAAAATGATTCTGTGACCAACAGAGATAGAAAAGATGAGGGCCAGGTCGAGATGGCGAAACCAAAAATGAAGCCCATTGATCCGGCAGGGTGACAGCTCGAGGAGACAAAGAAGAAAGAACGGCTAAGGGAGCGCCTCATGAAGCAAAATGAAGTAGAGCTTGCAGAAAAAATACGTAAGAAGCGCATTCTGGGCCAGATCAACTTACCGAAGGAAGAGCAGAGGAGAAAGGCAGAGGAATCTAAACTTACACGCAAGCAGAAAGCTTCCGAACAAGCACAGTCAGTTATCACCGCCAACAAACACGAAATCGAGTACGCTACCACGAGACTTCAGTTTCGAATCACCTCTGGTCAAAACCTTTCCCACAGAGGCTACGTTGCTCGAAGTTGCAAGCGCACTATCGAAGGAGCACAGTATTGAGACGGACTCATTCACCACGACTTTCCCGCGAAAAGCCTTCACGAGTAAAGCTGATTCCGACCACCGTATTACTTCCTGAAAGGCCTGTCTTGGTGAATGACCCATGCGGGTCTGCTGCGGAGAGTGGGGGGATGAGTGGGGGGGATGAGTCTGTCAGAGCTGGTGGGGGGATTGGGGGGAATAGTTGACCATGAGTAGCTGTGGGTCTCAAGTGGTGCTGGGTTCGAGCTAGTCAGCATGGATGTGAGGTCTTTATCTAGAGTATCGGGAAGACGTGTTTAAATGATCATTCGTTCCTTTTATGTCGTCGACTTCCATAAAAGCATGCACGAGTCGCTGCGGCCGGATGAACAGACCCTTGACAGGCTCGATCATCCAGCATGACAGAGAGTGTGGAGTGAAACCACTAGATGTTCTCTATAATGCAGATGATGGGGTCTTGGCCTGGCGGGGTAAAGGTGGCAATCGTGTGTGGAAGTACATTGCGAGGAAGGCTGTAGATATTCCTGGAGATCCGGGCCGTTGCACGACTAGGAACGCACTCTCATACTACCAATGGAATTATATGGAATTGGGAGGTTGGAGGTTGCGTCTCTTTAATGATTTTTCCAGTGGGCGGTGATAACGGCTATGACTAGGAGAATTGCGGGAACTCGGAGTTCTGTGGTAACGTTGTTGTATCTCACAGCGCTCAAAACGCCCCTCTGCCTAGCACTCTTTACCTCACCGCCTTTCTAGTACCAGTGGCCAACTCCCACGTGTACCCAGACACCTGCCCTATTTGAAATCCGTTAACTAGCACTAGCGACCATCCAACTAGGCAGATGCGCTGCACATAATCCGCCATCGCGCACAATATGGAAAACAATCAACAAGACTACGAGGAAGGATGTTGTTCGAACAAAAGTTGTTCCCCTGACCTGCTGGAGGATGTGTGTCGGAGATGCGAGGATTCAATTATCAGTGGAAAGTATCTGTTGCCAGGGGTAGGCGGGGAGGGGCTCCAACCCTCGGTCGCCGGTGTTGTCGTGAGTGTGCACGTGCATGGTGGACGCTTGTTGTCGCAGCCGCCTCCCACCGCCCGACAGACAGACTTCGACAGTCCTTGGGCTACGCGTCAGCGAATATATAGCCGTCTAACAGGCTACAGTCCTTGGTCACAGCATACTCTAAGTTGTGTCAAAACTCCTCAACTCATTCACCCAAGGAGCATGTAAGATCCACTAATGATCCAACCCCCAAATATATGGCATCAGCACGCTTTCCATCCTCCGACATTGGCCACTACTCTGGATGGTTTTGACTACTCTACAGATCTGGATGGTGGACCTGTAGTGGCGAAGTTCGAGGTCGGCAAAAGATATACTGTGTATCTGCCGAAGTGTCCAAGCGACGTAACCACGAAATACCAATAGGCAAACGCCCAAACGGCCTAATTTCGAAGCAGCCACGCCACTCAGCATCATAATCTATCCGCTAAAGCTTTACCATGTAACCAAGCAAGAACGTAGCTTCGACGGAATGTCAAGGGACTGTAGTAATTGAGCTGCCCCGCGAGAATCTTACTCATTGACATGATCAGAGCACCTCTTCATCGGATGCTGTAACTTCAAAGCCCACCCCCAATGGTTTTCCCGATTGACTGTTTCACTCCTTTAAGCTTTTCTTCATTCAGATCAATGTTAAGGCAAAGCAGGTTCGGCCCGCCACCCTCATGAAACTGGGTGTCCCATTGCTCGCAGGACCCGCTGACGCGGGTCCTGACCACCGGTTATACAAGATACAGATTTAGACGTTGTGAACAGATATCGTCAATGGGGTGCGAGGTTAGACAGACTCCTTGGTATCGATCATGAATAAGGGTTAGGGTTAAAGCGACTGTAGACACTACTGCGAGCATTATCTCTTATTCAATCAATATCTTTCTTAGGGTTACGTGCCAGTGTGATGAGTCTTGTCGGTTCATGCTTACAGTACTGCCGTCAGTCACTATATTTCACAAGGCAGGATTGTGTCCGCTCCACTAATTATAAGTTATCTTGGGTAATAACTACATACATAAAACTACGTCAATAAGGTTTACGAAAGTACTGGACTCTGGAACAGCCCGGGCTGCGTGGTGGTGAAGATTGTGGGTTAAATTACACAATTCTGAAGTAGCTACGTATAAGTAGGAATCGATTTCAACTCAGTCTCGAATGCAGACTACGAACGAAACTTAGTTTGAGTGAGCTAACGAACGAGGCTTGAAACACGGCTAAAGACAAATCTCAACTTGCAACTCTCCATATTCCTGTACTACATTCCATAAAAAACAACCATGAGAAACGACCGACTGAAAGCAGACAACAATTGGCAAATCCTTATGAGCCATCCTTCCATCACCCGCAGGTCCAGCCGCGACATAGAACACTCTATCGCTAGGGAGATATCCATCTAGCAGTCACCCAAGTTCGGATCAGAGCTAAGTTTCAGAATTGTGTTAGCTTATTAAACCTGTTGACAGAAATACGCTGGATGACAAACTTATAGAGCCAGTTGCTGTACGAGCTCCATCCACCTCTTTGGCATCCCTGAACCTCCTTCCTTAGTCCATCGATGCACTCGGCCTTGCCCAAAGTCCTCGTCAATGAATTGTTGGATCCAGAAGTCTTGATGCGCTCGACGGTGAAGTCCCAGCGCTTACCACTCTCTCCAGGGACTTGGAAACATTGGCGACGCTTCTGGTTAATATAGTATTCGCCGACAAGAATACTACAGATGACATCGAGGTTGCTAACCACGTAATCCTGTCTAAAGGCGAGTTCGCCATCTTTGTTGCATTCGGCGGAGACGAGGGGAGAGCTGAAGAGGGCAGTAGCCGCAACGAATAGGATGCTAGAGAAACGCATAGTGATAGTTGTATGTAAAATTGTTTAAAGTTGGATGGTGAAGTATAGAGATTTAGATGAGTGGAGAGATCGAGGTCTTGGAAGCTTGCTCTTGTTGTGGTTGTCTGTGTTTCTGAGTTGAGTTCAAGCCTTCCGGGTGCGGCGAGTGGCGTATTTATACAACTTTCAGAGGCTAAGACCAATTATTACGTTGAAAGGGCTCCAAATTCCCGCATCATTGCTACGAGAACAAACGCGCCAGTATCCAATGCCTGATGATCAAAGTCTGTACCTCCTCCCTCGAGAGTCGTGATACTTCCCCACCGAATGCCAAGATATCCTTCGGTGCATGAATTCTGAGATCATGATCATGATGATGATACGCAGTGGAATTCATGCGCTAGGCAGAAGACCTCCTGGCTGAATGACTGTTTGCCACCGGGTTCGAAATAATTGGATCCTTCTAATTTCGGCGCAGTGTCAACACTGTTGGATGTTTATTCTTCATTTACCGTATCTTCTCGCCGCCTTCAGAGGTAACACTGTGACGTAGATATGGGGAAATCTCGTCCGCAGATGGCCCTCGCAGTTGTACCGGTAACTGATACATGCTTTTAGGTCGTTTCGGATGTTGTGGCCTTTCGATATATCCCGGATAAGGTATTCTGAGTTGCCAGTATTCACCAGTCGGTCCTGTGGTCTTTTGTGAGACAGCGAGTTAGCGCCAAGTGGGTCCGGAAGCTACTGGAGCTCCGAAGCTCTAGGAGATCTTGGTGACACCCAGATGTTTCGTGTCCATTCAAGTTGCTCTAATATAGATGGTTTCGGCAAAGATTTATCGGCTCCACCTACATTAGATGCTCCCTTACGGCCTAAGCACGTACATGCTTATATTCTCTCGCGCTTATTGTGGTTGACACAGATGGGCTGCTTCCGCGTATGAGGCCCTGAATGATTCAGGGCCAGGCCCCAACCCTACCAAAATACTAGTAGTAGAGGTGCATAGTAATACACAAATAACGATACTAACTTATAGTGAAACACTGTGCCAGTTATCGACTTCCTTGGAACTGATAATAATCTGTAGAAATGCAGACGTTAATGTACGTTACAGCTTTTCTGTCATCCAATTATGCTTACGCATAAGTTCTACTAGCTCTCGCCAAGAATAAGCTCTTGTTAGCTTATACTAATAAGCCGCGCGGGAGTTTCTCGTGCAACCAGGAGCGCCATACCAAGATTCTAAATTCTGGGTCTGTGGCGCAGCGAATTCAAAGTCAGTATGCATTTTATGCCGGAATTTGGTGTTACGGCCTCGGGAATGGATCAGCCGAATCCCCGATGCCATCATCGTGAACCCAAGCCAAATCTCGCCGTAACATTCTATCATGTGTCGTCTATCAGACCGGACCGGTCAACGTGCGACGAGCAGATTGAACAGACATAGCAGCATGAGTAACTTGCCAAGAGGTGGCTATAGATGGAGTTGCGCTTCGGGAGAGATAGGTGCTTGCAAAGCACTTCAAGCAGGAACAGATGTATAAAGTCAGTATCTCAGTCGTTCTTCCTCATCAACATAACAACGACAAATTCCAGAAAACAGCTACAATCTACACTGATAGATAACGTTTCCAATTCCATCTCTCTCTCCCTCTATCTCGTTTCTTAGATCCCTCACGATGAATCCCACCTCTCTCTTCAGATACATCTTGGCCTTCTTCCTCATCGCCACCGTCGCAGCAGCCCCTCTCCCTGGACAGTCTGGTGAGGGTTCTCCGCAGGGCACCTCTTTCGACCTTCAAATGCAGGATTTCGAAAAGCGAGGCATAGAGAAGCGGGATGCCATGACCTGTGTACGCTCTCTCCCCATTCTCTTCTCGCCTACTGCTAGCTAACAAGAATCTTAAAACCAGGCTATATGTCTCGCTAGTCATGTGGTGATGGGTGCCCGCAAAGACGCGTAAGTATCCAGTTTTTTTGTTAACTATAAGCAGAATTCTCAGCTTATACGTGTACACTTCAGCGCGTATGCTATATGCGTGGCATCTGGCCGTTGCACCTGGGCTATTATTCCAGATGCTCTGAGATCGCCATATCTGAACGATGTGTTCCAGAGAGCCAATCAGCTGCCGTGGATCTATCATCCTTAGTTGATAGCAATAGAGGAGTGCAAGAAGAGTTTCTGGCTAGCTTTCAGGAGGTTGTCTTTTCGTTTTTTGTTTTTAAAGTCCGCCTAGCGGTTTGTTAAGTGATTCGTTAACGTTGCGTACGTCCTTCTGTTTGTTTAAAAAAATGTAAAAATGAAGCAGGTCTTCAACCATGTTATTGGTCTTGATCGAAGGTGATTCTGAACTAATGCCGAGACAAAACGTATGGCCACTGCGTAAGTACTGGATACACTCAGTACGTACCGGTGGCATTTTCATTTGATCCCCTGTATCCCTACCTCACAGTAGTCCACCGGGCTACGAACTTGATGCCATCCATGGAAGAGGACACACATACATGTATCTACTAATTACGAGTATCATGTAGCACCGGTTAACGTAGTGTAACCTTCAAGAGGAAAAGATACTAATGTTAACGACTTCGGCAGATTCTATGATCTGCAATGCGAACGAATTAGGGCACAGGGTCTGCCAAGCCGCAATTTTTGGTACAAGCGCGACTACATGTACTGTACTCGATATGTCTACCAGCTGAATTACTGAGTTTCACAAAACAAATACAGCGAGAAAAAAAAGCGGGGGAATCTGTTTGCGTAGCTATAGTAATCTCGGAATGTGGTATACACTACTATGGCTGCTTGAGCTCAAAAACCAGCGGTCTGACAGAATCCACTGCGCTTGCATTCCCCGATCGAATCGTCACTCACAAAATTTCGCGCCGGATCACCGGTACCATCGATATATCGTCGCATGAGATAGAATGTCTGGGCGCGAGAAGAGGCCTTACTTTACATAAATAAATATAGAAATATCGCTTAAGCTGAAACTAGCCGAGCATTTTCCTCACCGGTTGTGCCTCACCGGTTGTGCCGCACCGGACCCCAAGCCTCCCGGCCCTTGTGCCCCGCGTTGCTCCCTACCATATAAATCCTTCCCTCCTTCTCCACAAATGCTCCCCTCCTTCCCCATACTTCCTTCCCTCTACTTCTCCCATATATCCACCTAGCAGTATCAAAAATGGCCCCACTTTGTGACACCAGCTTTAGCACACTCCTCTCAACTCTCTCCCCCGAATTACTCCTCCTTGGCTCCTGTCCCTCCATCATCACCGACCGTACGTATATCCCCTCTCCTTCTCCTTCTCATCACCCACTAACTCATTCACAGTTCGTACCTTCCTTAACACTGCGCCTTCATCTACTACCTCTTCATCTCCCGCCCCCTCAATCCTCCGCTTCCAATTAGGCCAGATCCAAATCCCGTACATCCACTGGTATACATGCCCCTCCCTTGCACACTCACTGCCTTCATTAATTTACCCGCATTAGGGAGCACCAGAATCTCATTCCGACGTCGTCCATTCTCCACATTCTTCGCTTCCGATTGCAAAACTTCGGGCTCTCGCCAGACAATCTCTCCCAGCTTCTTATCGGCAAGGAGGAGCCGCCATATAGCCTTGAGGCACCGGTTTCGGGGTGCGCATTCCGGGAGTTTCTTGACAAAGAAGGGGTGAAGCTAGACGAGGGTCCGGAGGAACGGTTGTGGCACTGGATAAATTTTTCACACGATGAGTTGCTGCTTGACGCGTTAGAGCGGGAACAGGTGGGGGTTCGTGATAGGTTTAAGGCTGCGAGGGAGGTGTGGGTAGATGGGGAAGACTACCAGGAGCCGTTCAAGGTCGAGTTAACAACGGAAGAGGGAGCCGAGGAATCAGTTTCGGTTGAGGAAGAAGTGGAGGTCAAGCCCGGAGGGCGGGTTTTGCTAGTTGGGGAGGAGGCAGGGCAGGTGTTCCAAGCTCTAAGGCAGAAGCTGGGGGCACGAATAGGGTATTTTCCGTGCGCCTTGGATCCAGAACATACAGGGTCTGAGTTAGTGGACAAAAAGTGCGCGTCTCACTGTTCAGAGCCATCACGGTGGCTCAGCCTTCTTTCGGATACAATGAAGACGAAATATGTTCGCGACATGGCGGTTGGGCAGAAGGCGAGGCTGTCACTACTGTTGTTGGCTATTGAGCAACCGAATGCGATACTGCTGAAGGAGCCAACGAGAGGTATGAGTCCGCGGTTCATTGAGGTGTTAGTCGCGGCATTGAGAGAGTTTAAAGGGAAGGTGGTAATGATGTCGCAAGATGGTAGATTTTTGAACGAGGTGGAGACGGAGGTTGTAGTTTGTGAAGAGGGCACGGTCAGGAGGTGGCACAGTAGTGTTATGGAGTGGCAGTACAAGGCTGTAGAGAAGATGTTGGGGATTGGGGATGACAGAATGAGACTTTAGAGCGCTGCTTTTTGTCAGTTTAATTTATTGCCGGTGGATCCGGACTTGCATGTGAGGACAGGTTTCATGATATCTAAATATTTTATTCTGGTTTCTATTTTGTCTCGTGCCCAGACTGCGAAAATAAATTTCTAGTCGAACGAGCCTGCGAGCTCGGATAGAAATCTGGGCACGAGAGAAGTTTCTATTTGCGTATAGAGAACTCTATAGCCCATTAAGTGTCAGAGTTAATAGATTCTTGAGGGGGAATATAGGACTAGGTAAAGTCATGTATTATCGAGAACATGGAAAGTCACTCGATTGAGACAACGACTGTGTTGCATAAATAGACCTGACCGATGACGGAGCTGACTGTAGGGCATCCGGTAGGGCACAAGGCATACTACTCTCTTGTATATAGTTCGGGTCTTTCTCCTTCTCTCTCTCTTTACACTTAGTATCTTAATCTATACACACGGTTCTCCCCTCATTATTTCAACATGTGTTGTTACTTTGTATGTACGAATAGATGCTTGATTCTGATATCTATGTCTGTCGAGATCTATGGTCTATATACAGCCTGACATACAGTTTGGAACTCACGTGCTTATGCACCGTTGCATATCCTCGTATCCTCGTACACGCCTCAGGTTCTCATACAAGATCTCATACACGATCCTGGATATGTAACATG
Source organism: Wilcoxina mikolae CBS 423.85 (assembly GCA_014904905.1). Lineage (NCBI taxonomy): Eukaryota > Fungi > Ascomycota > Pezizomycetes > Pezizales > Pyronemataceae > Wilcoxina > Wilcoxina mikolae. The sequence continues at coordinate 84,143 of MU122155.1, read as the reverse complement.
TGTACCTAAGCCAGAACCCCCCTCACCTCCCCTTCAGGAGTGAGTTTTAGCTTGATGTCAGCATAAATAGCTTTAACTGAATGGTGGATGCATCGATGTTTTACTGTCAGGTTCCCAAGTGGTCAGATCAGTCAGATATGACCCTCGACCGGTACGCCAAGGGCGGCTTTTGGAATCCCGTTTTGACCGGTCTACAGATATTCACAGATATTCGAGTCGAACTAGCCCAGGAACTTCTCTTTTATATTGGTTAATGTACCGATAAATATTTCTTCAGTTACCGGTAGGTCTCCTTACATATCACCCAGATCTAGGTAAGCGCCAGGCATCTATAGATATCCGTAGATATCATAAATACTCACAGATGCCTGAAGATTACAGCAGATATCTTTGCCAAGGTAGATGTCTGTGGATATTAATATATTTACAGGTGCCCAGACAGTCTGAATACTAGGTCGGGCCGGTCTATGCCAAGGCCGGCTTTCCTAAAGGTTACCGGCCTTGACCGGTCTATGGTTCTGCAGATGACCAGGCGGCCGATCTGACCGCTGGGGAACACTGTTTACTGATGGCTGATGCAAATGCCGCGCTTTCCGACGGCGCTACGGCTCCGGCATTACATTGGGATTCCAAGAAAGACATCTATCCATGCCCTGCTCCACCGCGCTGCATACGTCAATGCCACAGCGAGCTGTAGCACCCGCACAATCCGCACCTGGCTATTTCTAGTGGGCGCCACGGAATCGTGGGTTGTTTTACTCTCGTGCGCAGATTTTTCCTCCTCGTGTAGCGAAAAATGAACGTCTGGTATACGACAGCAGGTTGCTTGCTCCTCGAGCGAGGTAGCTGTTTCCATGCTACATATTCGTTTGGTAATTCCGTTATACGTACCTGTCAACTCTTGGGACACAGAAAGGTTTTCAGAACCTGCTCAACCACGATGCTAACATTCAAACGGTCGTCCATTTCAACCCCGATTAAGCAAGTACATGTAGGTAGATACTTATATTAAGCATGTACCTACGAGTAGTCCAGCCGTCCATCCGGAACTCATACCCGTCCCGGTCGACTCCTAAGGTACAATAAAGTGTAGTGTCATATGTAGTGGCATTTGTAGTGGCATTCTTTGTGTCATCAAGCTTAAGTGGAAGTATCACCTCTACAGCTCCATAATGGCGACACTACAATTTGGCTGTAGTTGTTGTCTGGTAGACATTACATATAGCACATTTGTTGTTTCGAAGGCACTACACCACATCAAAAGCTTGTACCCTAGGGCGACGGGATACGAACCGTTGTGACAAAGCCCGGATGGTTCCTCACTATCTAATGGAAATTCTTAAGATAAGATCAATTTTAAAAACGTTCAATCAATCCACCAACCATTTCGTTCGTCATGGCAGTATACGAAAGCGGGGTAATCTGCGGCCTGTTTACACTTAAACACATAATTATCGACAGTTTTTGTTCATCCGGTGGATACCTACTTGACTTGCTAGTTACCGTATAACGTTCGTTATGTGATTAACTCCTCACTATTTTAAGGCTCCCGGTTTACGGTTCAAATGGATAAAAACGGTAACTGCGGTAACTGCAGCCGATCGAAATATCCAATGATAAATCGTTGTAGCACTAGGCTAAGGATGTGATACTCTCAAATACAAAATAACTCGAAGCTTACCTCTGATTCCCACCGGCTTCGCAAGTACGGTGCAGATGTAAAAAGTCCTGACTTGATGATACATATCGGACACCTGTGACTTAGGCGACAGCGATAATGCTGCCAAGTATTCACTGAGTATCGATCCAGATGGAGACTATTACACGAGCCCCACCAGTGCAGCTACCCGTCTTCCCAGCAATTCACGCCACAAGAGTGTTTGTCTAGCGCCTCTACCTTTTTTCCTGCTCCCGGCATCGGATATTAGACGTCAGATCACTGGACCCTGCCATGTCGGACAGTTCGCGTTCACCAGGGAAGTGGTGGGAGGACCATGTAGAAAGGTTCAAGAAGCGGGGAAGCCGACAACACCGGCACAACCGGTCATCATCACTCGGCTCCATCACAGGACACAGACCAGCGACACTTGGTTCAACGTCTGCTGTCCAATGTTCATCTACTGGCGGAGCGCCAACCGATCCCACTTCCTCCAGTATTCAGTCGTCTTCCACTTCGGCTTTTGTTGCAAGTACGAGCATATCAACAGCTATACCCGTCTCAACATCTGTTCAAGATCAGCCTCTCGCAGAGATTACGCCACACGATATCGATACCCTTTTAGTCTCTCCTGACCCGACAGAAGACATTTGCCAGTCTCCCACTTCGGGGCCAGTTCATGCAACCACATCCCCCTCGGGAAAGACACTTACCAGTCTGCGACTTTAATTTCTATCGCTAAGAGTTTGCAAGGGGCTACCTCTCACAGCCCTCTACCTAAGCCCACCAGCACCAGCGCTTATGGAGCCACTCCGACATATGAAGATAATATCATGTCCCGCGCTGACGACATTCGAACAATGGCAGCCAGTACATCCATCTCTGAAATACCACTTAACGAAACCAACAAATCGCCGGTGTTTACTAAAAGCACCTCTCTATGGGAAAAGGCATGGCATAAACTATCAACGTCTAAAATTCTATCGGAAAAAGACAAAAGTCTGTTCGTGCTCCATTCCACTAGCGCAGAAATCAATCACCTAGATTATCTAGAGGAGCTTCTAGATGCCACAAAGGCAAGTCGAGACCTTTGTCAAAAGAACAGACTAGTGTTCGAATTCGGCAAGAAGTCTATTGTTGTGAGTGAAGTAACGGATAAATTGGTGTCTTGGATAGAAAAGTTCAAGGCCGTCGGAGACACCATTGTTCAATTTGACCCAACACATGCGGCGTTGCCTTGGGCTGCAGTACGGTTCATCTTGCAGGTCTGTGCTTGATATATAGCTGTCTTCCCTTCAGGTGTTAATAATGGTATAGATTGCCGTTAACAACCAAGAGAGCATGAGTGCGGTTCTAATAGGTCTTGAGCACATCGGGAAGTTGTTAGTACGGTGTACTGTTTACGAGGAGCTGTACCTCCTCCCGAATCCAAAAACTCTCAACCACCAAAGCCTTGAAGACTGCTTCATCGACTTATACATAGTTGCTTTGGAGTTTTCTAGTAAATTCGAAGCGGCATCTAGAAAAGACACTGCCCAGTATGAACCCTCTGGGTTATATCAGAAAATTCCTGCTGACCACGGCCTTGCCGCAGTTCGCATGTTTTCCGGCCTATTTAATGTGGACGGGAAACAGGCTATTCTCGACTCTATGAAGGAACACGAAAGCAGGCTTGAAAAGGAAATCAAAACGGCTGAAGCGGAAAGTACGTGGGTGATGAGACACGAGCTCCCACCTATATACTAAGACATACGAGCTAATATGTTTCGGCGTTAGTGCGACAAGACGAACGCTCTTCCCTCAAGGCCATCCTGGAAGACCTGGAGAAACCGATCTCGAAAATTGACGCGAACGTTCAGGCCCTCTTTGACTTTTCACAAGGTGAAATTCTTTCAAAAGTGAAGACGCTAAGCCTGTCATTTTCTGACACTCATCAGAGCATCAGCTGGGGGAAATACTGAAGTGGATATCGAGCATCGAGTACAAAAAACATCATGAAAATGCCAAAGCAGGTCTTTTACCGAACACCGGAGAATGGCTTTTCAGCAACCAGAAATACGTTGCTGGCGGGAGAACAGTACTTCCGGCATTCTTTGGTTGCACGGCATCCGTGAGGCACCTACCAATTCTGTTGATAATACCCGAAGCTCACTGATAGCAAAGCTGGTGCGGGGAAAACGAAGCTTACGTTAGTATTCTAATGACTCGACGTAGGTTCACTCGAAGCTAATTCTCTGCAGCTGTCAGGTTATCGATACCCTTCTCAAATCGAGCCAGGATGGTGCGCATGGCTGGGCCGGTGAGATCGTGGTATACTTCTACTGCAACCGGAACGAACATGAGCGCCGAGATCCTACTAGAATTGCACAGACAATTGTAAAGCAACTGAGTCTGCAGTTCCATGGTGGTCTTCCTAATCAGATAGTGGAAGAATATAACAAACGGAGCAAGGACGGGTTTTCAGCTGGCTCTTTCAGGTTTGACGAATGTCAGGCTCTGATTAATTCGCTTCTCGGCCTATATCGGCGGACAACCATCGTAATCGACGCCCTAGATGAGAGTAACCCTGAAGAACGCGAGAATTTGCTGGAAGGATTAAAAACACTTATTAATTCCTCTCCGAGAGTAGTCAAGATCTTCGTCTCCAGCAGGGATGATCAGGATATAGCCCTGGAATTGAGAGGGGTACCAAACATGTACATCCGGGCAACTGACAACCAGGATGACATCGAGAGGTTTATCACCCGAGAACTCGAGACGAACAAGAAGCTACTACGTACTGTCATTAGCGACGACTTGAAGTTGAAAATCAAAAGAACTCTGGTGTTGTAGGGCAGTAGATTGTGTCGGGCATCTTAGGGCCCAAGGGCGTGACTGTCATAAGGGCATAGGGCAGTTTGTAGGGCCGCACAACCCTCCTACTTATAGGAGCTTCTTTGTTCTTTAGACCTCCCAGACCTCTTACAGAATACACACCACGTTTTACACTTCCCTTGACCGCAGCGCCAGTGACCGACCACACATCACTGTCCCACAGGTTATGAGCCCTTGCGCATTTGATTAATGTATCTATCAAAGCGAAGAAGGGAGGTTAGTCGAGACGTACTTTGACAAACTTCAGTGGAGGAGAGCAGCTAAGCATACCCCCCTCACACTGCCATAGCCTAGCCAGCCGGCAGCTGATGGACGTCAGCCTGTCTAACTCAACGTAACAAGTAACTGACGCCATCTCACAGCATCGTTTCAAGGAGTTTGGACATCCGACGCACCGAGATATCAGCCAACAACCTCGCCATGAACATCGGCAAGTTCGATGGAGCCAACTACAACAAATGGTCTGGACAAGTTGAGCTCCTGTTAGAGAGCAAACACATCCTCGGAGTTGTTACTGGAGACTTGAAGAAGCCAAAGGCCCTTGCAGAGAATGCATCTGCCTCAGAGAGACTTGCACATGCGAAACTGATGGAATTCTATATTGACAAGCATGGCACTGCTGGATCGACCTTCCTGCTGACCATGGAGGAGAGACTCCAGCTCGAATACATGAAGGTCAAGGATGCCAAGGAGTTATGGGAACAACTCGTGGTAGACTACAAGTGGAAAGTCAAGAGGTCGAAGTTCCGCATTCGGAGAGAACTTTTGCAAGTAAAGTTAGAGGATTGTGAAGATGTTACGACATACACACTCCGTATCGATAGGCTAGTTCAGGATTGGAAGTTATGTGTTGATACAGATGAGGCAGACACTACGGAAGATGATGGCAAGGTACCGGCCGTGAGGAAGCGCAAGAAGGCGACGGTCGTACCTGATCGCAAACACATCTTCTACCTCCTGTATGGCATCCCCAACAACGATGATTGGAAGATCTTCCTCAAGTTTATGGAGGATAAGGATGCCGAGGATACCATGTGGCCTAGCAAAGTGATCACCAAGATGCTATAGCGTGAGGAAAAGCTCAAGCAGGAGAAAGGCCTTGGACACGATACCCTACTCTTTGCAAAGAAAGGCAAGGGCAGGGGCAAGGGCAAGGGCAAGGGTAAGGGCAAGGGCAAGGGCAAGGGCAATGTAAGGACGTACGTCCGTGTACGGCCTCGTATAAGAGTATAAGGATAGATACAGTTGCAAACGAGGATTCGAGAATGAGGTAGATTCAATAGGTAAGGTTATCGATGGCGTGCAAGAGCACTCGCACGAGCTGACTATATACTGGGCGGGATGGTCGGTTACCCTGCCATAGGCCGCCATTACATCATCCCCCTCTTTATCTGCAGACCTCCTGGGCTGCATACCAGTACATGAAGAGAAGAAACAAATCCAAGCTCGTACACCCTCGTACGGCCTCGTAAATCCCGCAACCGATTGGTACCGCTCGACGGTGACCTTTCGGTGGATCCGGCGCACGGGGAAAGTCCACCTCCAGTGGTAGGTGGTAAAACCCGTGCCGTCGCCATTTGTACCGGGCCGAGATCCAATAAGAAGAGAAGAGAAGGAGAAAACAAGAAGGAAACGTCCAATTGACCCCTATAACCTCCATATCTCCATATCTCCAAATCCTTGACTTTCATAGCTCGGCAGCACCAAGCTCCATGTCCATATCCAAGCCCTCGGCATACCGTAGTTTTCATCGTGCAGGCTCGGAGGTGTGAATCGGCGTCGCGTCGGAAGTCATTGACCGATTCGAAGGTCTCGTCACGTATCAATCGTATGTGATTCGCCGATTATCTAACTCGTGAGCATCCAAGAGAAGATCGAACTTACAATTTAATCAATCAAGTGCGCTAAGCTCGCGCAAAGCTTGTGCCCTCGGTAGTCTTTCTCCGTAAGTGCACTTCCGTACTCGTATAATCGTTCTCCGTAAGTGCACTTCGTCTGTGCAATGCTGACGCTCGTAGGTGCGCTTCGGAGCTTCCGCTCAGTTCGGAGGAAGATAATCGTCAAGTGCGCTTCAGAGCTTCCGCTCAGATCGTAGGACGGTAATCGTCAAGTGCGCTTGAGAGCTTTCGATTCAGGTGCACTTCCGTGAAAGCGATAAGGTCCACTTCCGTGCAGATTGATAAGGTACACTTCCGTGCAAACGATGATCGTGATCGCGTCCGCTTGAAATCCGGATCGTAGGTACGGTCATCCCATCAACCGTCATCGATTTCGCTTCGTCCTTCGACATTCGGTTGCCCTCCGACTTTTGCCCTTCGACCATGCCCTTCGACCTTGAACTCTCCTTCGCAGACATCACCACCTGCCGATCAGCCCGGGTGGAGATGAATGCCAGTTCAGGTGGCAGCCCGAGTCGCCTGAGCGGCCTCGGCACCATAAAGATACTCAAAACACTGAACCGAGATGCTCGTCTTACTTCGTCTTTGGGCCTTATAGCGTCTTTGGATCTTATTTCGTCTTCGGCTTCCTTCCGTCTTTCGACTCCGCGTTGAGCTCGATGCGACGCGTCAAGAAAAGGGGTAATGAGACCCGTAGGATATCTCGAGGTAGTCTCTCGTCAATTCGTAGAATTTTTTGAGGGTAGATCGCGTGTGTGATTTCTCGATGATAGGTAACGCGTCGAAAAGGGGTAATTCACAAATCCCGTGAGCGAAACGTATCCAATTACTAAAGATCGATAACAGTGTAAGGACGTAGGTCCGTGTACGGCCTCGTATAAGAGTATAAGGATAGATACGGTTGCAAACGAGGATTCGAGAATGAGGTAGATTCAATAGGTAAGGTTATCGATGGCGTGCAAGAGCACTCGCACGAGCTGACTATATACTGGGTGGGATGGTCGGTTACCCTGCCATAGGCCGCCATTACAGGCAAGGACAACAAAGGAAACGGCACGTCTGATGATAAGAAGGATAAGCAATCAGGTTCTAACGAAACGATCTGTCACCATTGCCAAAATAAAGGCCATATCGTCAGGGAGTATCCAAGCAAGAAGCGCGGAGAGAAAGCCGTACCGAAGCCTTGGTCAGAGAAAAAGGAAGACACCGCCGCCACCGCCGCCACCGCATCGACAACGACTGTTGACAACTTTTGGATGGCTGCAAGTCTGGATGTGCCAATGACGGCTCATGATTGGTACATCGATGGTGACTGCACTTCGCACATTTGTGGACAACGTTCGTACTTTTCCAAGTATACCGCATATGCTCCAGGTACCAAGCAGGTCAAGGGCTTCAATGGAGTACTGTCAGAAGCCGCCGGATATGGAGAGGTCATTTTGAAAAGCCGCCTGCCAGATGGTCAATCTGAAAACATAGTTCTGCAGCATGTGATGTATCAGCCTGGATCGTTCAACCTCATTTCACAATCGACAATCATGGATAAGGATGTCAGAGTTGACTTGGTCAATCACTATGGTTTGAATCTTTACAATCCACAATGAAAGTTGGTTGCAACCGCTCCACAGGTTGGAGGCTTGTTTGTCCTGGATCGCGTCATGGATTCGGAGAAGTCTAAGATCATCTCTGTCAATATCGCCGCTGGGGCAGCGGAGAGCTGCATGGTAGCGCTTAAGACTACTGGGCACCGGATGAAGTCGGCAGCCACCTGGCGCAAACTCTGGCACAGGCAACTTGCACACGTTGGACTGAAAGCCTTGGATATCTCCCCGAAGGTTGTTGATGGCATGCCACCGGTGCTCACAGGGAAATGTAATTGCGACAGCTACATAAAGGGCAAGAATGCAAGAAAGCCTTTTACCCCCATTACAAAGTGGGCATCAGCACCTCTGGAGCTCATCCATTCAGACATTTGCGTTCCAGTCGAAACTGCAATTTGAGGAGGTCGGTATATGCTTCTTTTCATTGACGACTGCACGCGGTAGACTACATGTTACATACTAGCCCACAAGTCAGAAGCTTTGGCGAACTTCATGGAATGGATTGTGCTTCCTGAGAAAACACATTCGAAACACAAAGTTAAGAAGTTCCAGACCGATGGCGGATGAGTATTCACTTCCAAGAAGTTCTTAGAGTACCTGTAATGGCAGTGCCAGGTGCACTTGGCTCCCAAGTGCACTTAGCCTTCTCAAGTGCACTTGGCTCTCAAGCGCACTTGGCTGCCGAGGCCGGGTAACTGCCCTTCATATATAATCACCTCGCGAAGTGCTTTTGGCACGCTAGCGATTATCTTACCTACAATTGATATCTATATTACTTATTCCCGTTTGCAACCGTATCTACACGTATCCATCCA
>MU122155.1:0-73258 GCA_014904905.1 Wilcoxina mikolae CBS 423.85 | reverse complement strand
GAGTCAAGAAGGGAGTTCGCCGGCTGCGGTGCCTTGGTTCCATCGTGGACGGCCGTTAGACCCGTGGCTCCTGGTTTCCGCGACATTTACCGCTCCATCTTTTGCATTGATCAAATTGGCTAATACGAGTGGAGCAGAAACGGCGTTGTATAAGATATACTAGATGATACAGCGGAGATGATGGACGCGCACCGATAGCGCAACCGAATATCAGCAGTTCGTTGAGGTCTTTAGTAAGGCAAAAGAGGAGACCCTGCCACCGCACCGGTCAATTGACCATGCGATCGACCCCGGGCACAAGCTGCCATATGGGCGTACCTATTACCTGTCGGAGGTCGAGTCAAGAACTCTAAAGGCCTACTGTACATCGAGACAAACCTGGCCAATGGTTTTATCCCGCGGCCATCATCACCGGCGCCGATATTTTTGCAAGAAGAAGGCCAGCGACTTGAAACTCTGAAGTTGACTACCGAGCTCTCAACGCGAGCACAATCAAGAATCGAAACGGCTGCTAGGCGGATGGCACTTATTGAGCCACGGGAGAACGGAATGCAGATCTCTCAAGTGCCGAGTGCAATCGTGCACTATCTTGGGACGAATAACAAGTCTTCTTGCCGATATGGCGATACAAGGTTATGTTTTAATTCTATCCTTTTCTTTAAGAAACACTTACTTTATAAGAGATTCTGCGAGACTTGCAATTGAATGCAGATATAGAAGTACGAAGCCGCAATGGCAATCGAAACCGTCTTATCAACGAGAAAATATATGGGAATCGATGAGAATCGACACCGCATTTAGTTGTCGACGGAGCACCGACCTCAAAAGAGGGGAATGACCGTTCCGGAATCCGAAAAACCGCTACTACGACGAAATCCGCACCAGAAGCGCTGGAAGTCAATGAGATCTTATCGGCGTACGACTTCACTATCGAGCACCTGGAAGGCACAAACAAAACCTCGCCGACGGCCCGTCGAGACGGCCTGATTATGAGATCGGCTACGAGAAGCCTGTCGGATGGCTCTTTGCGACCCTGACAGTTGAACCCTACGATGATCTCTTTCCTACCGGCGATAAAGAAGGCCCAGGCTACTGACCCATTGGCGGTCGACGTCTCGGGATTTCTATTGGCATATGGTGGACGCGTACATAAGGAAGTACGTCAGCGGCTGCAAAGTACGTCAGCGACTGCGAAGTATGTCAACGAGATCAAGTGCGAGTGCACCGAGAAGCCTGGGAGCGAACGAGAAGTCAATGGCTACCCAACTGGTCTTCATCACCGAATGCACCGAATGCACAACCGGCTGCAATCCTTAATGGACGTATGAGAAGGCTACCGCGTTGGAGCTTGAGAGCCGAGAGCGCGGACGCACCGAATTACATGGTAACTATGACCTTGTACGAAACGCTTACGAATTAGATATGTCAACGAATATGCTCTACAATTGGACTTTATCTCCGAGAGCACCAATCAAGCCATGACGATAATCGATTGACGTCGCCGCAGATAGTGGTGATTAACCGTATCAAGCTAGATTTTAGGGTGCGCGCCCTACAGCTAAGCTCGGAAGGGCATGGCGTGTGCAAACGCACTACTTTCGTGGATTCGGAAGTCGAAGGCATGGAGAATGGATGCCTTGATGCACCTGGAGCGGAAGCATACTTGGTTACTTTGTGAGTACGACCTTATGGCACACTTACGAGTTAGATACCGCAACTCGAATGAGCATGTACGAATGCATGTCGACATATGATGACTGCAATCGAGGGCCGAACGAGGCCGACACAAATCAATCACCACTGGAATGGCAACAGAAAGCCGAATCCCGATTACCGATATACGAGTCAACTTGGAGCCAATCGGTGAGACGCATGATCAGACTATGACCGATGAGGTCTGCCGTGTGCTTGGATATAAGAAAGCACAGAGACATGGAATTGGAGAAATCCTACGAATTCGAGAAGCTCTCAAGAGCAGCAGCTATGACCAAGATAAGTACATCATGCAATTATGCTAGTTGACTGCTGCAGAGATGGGATACCGGCCGCGATGGCCTTACCCCTCAGATGACGTTCATGAACGCGTTCAACAAAAGAAATCGTATACGAATGATCGATCGATTAGTCGGAAGTCGAGGTCAGCAGGTTTCAGTGCCGGGGAATAAAGCGGTGTTTAACCTACGCTGCAATGACGACTTCGTCCAGCATGTCACCTGTCAACTACGATATATCGATGCCGAATGACGCCTGCAAGTCGGCCAATAGCATTTACCGATTCGAGTACCACCGAGCTACACTACGCGGATCAATTGCTTGGGTTCGGAGAAACTGGAAGTCTACTTGGATATTCGGGACCATGGACTAGCAAGCCTGCGGAAGGAGTGGACTTGGAGGATTCAGGGTCAATTGGACGTTTCCTTCTCTTCTCTTTCTTCTCTTATGGATTTCGGCCCGGTACAAATGGCGTCGGCACGGGTTTTACCACCTACCACTGGAGGTGGATTTCCCCATGCACCGAATCCGCCGTGAGGCTGCCGTGATGGCACCGATCGGTCGTGGGACTTATGCAGACTTACGAAGGCGTACGCACCTTATCTTGTCTTTCTTAATGTATATATGCTGCAGCCCAGGAGGTCTGCTGATAAAGAGGGGGATGATGTAATGGCAGTGTCAGGTGCACTTGGCTCCCAAGTGTACTTAGCCTTCTCAAGTGCACTTGGCTCTCAAGCGCACTTGGCTGCCGAGGCCGGGTAACCGCCCTTCATATATAATCACCTCACGAAGTGCTTTTGGCACGCTAGCGATTATCTTACCTACAATTGATATCTATATTACTTATTCCCGTTTGCAACCGTATCTACACGTATCCATCCATACGAGGCCGTACACGGACGTACGTCCTTACAGTACCTAAGAAGGAGGGCATCGTCAAGGAAACTACAATGCCATATACGCCACAATCTAACGGAGTAGTTGAGAGAGCGAACCAGACGATTTTCGGTCGTACGTGGAGTATACTCGAGGATGCTGGGCTCTCGAAGAAGTACTGCGCTCTTGCAGTCGAGGCTGCAGTTTATTTGAAGAATCGTACGTAGTGTTGGCAACGAACTGCCCAGGATCCGTGACATTGACGAACCGGTTTGGTTCGAGCGAACCCAGATCCTTGCCAAGCCATTCCCCACAAACCCCACCATTTCAGCCTACAACTGCGAACAAAAATAAGTAAGCGAGTATCGTTCAAAAATAGATGGTTCGCGAAGCGGTTTGTGACATACCTCGGAACTTTGTCCAAACCTCAGATCAGATCCTTGTCGAACGCCACCTTGGTTCGATCCGTGACAAACCGATCCGATTCATTGCGAACACTAATCGTACGCCAACAAGGTCAGTCGTTGGGAAAACTCCTTTTGAGGCTTGGTATGGTACGAGACCAATGATCAAGCATCTCAGAGTCTTTGGCTGTTTGGCCTTTGTTTATATTCTGAAGGAGAAGAGGAAGAAACTGGATTATTGCACAACGTCAGGTATATTCGTTGGTTACTGTATCAGCACGAAGCAGTACTTGATATACGATCCATTGGCGAAAGCTCTTTATCGTTCAAGAGATGTCATCTTCAGAGAAGATCACAGGTACACAGCTCCGAATGCTGCAGATGAAGCGATCTTATCGGAACACTTGTATTGTGAGGTAATCCTGGAGGATTCAGATGATCAATGGAAAAACAAATATGACGCCCTGAAGAAGCAAATTGAAGCCGCAAAGCTAACCAAAGAAGGCAATTCTGGACGTCAAATACAAGAAGAAGTAACTGAACTTCCAGTCAAACATCCATCTGCACCTCCTGAGCTGTCCTCCACATCCTAGATACAGCCCTCGACATCGCAGACTCAGAAGAAGAAGATATCCAGAGCCTTAGCTGGCCTCGACACGTCACTTGGCTCCGCTTGGGCTGCACCGCCAGAAGGAAGTCGAAGAGCTTGACTGCCCCCGGGTAATCTGGCTGAATCCTCACAACTAGGTGCAGAGGACGAGGAGTACGAAGAGGATCTTGCACCTATCTACGCAGCAGTCATGATATCCATAGGCCTGGGTGGTCAGGATGGAATTGAGGACCCAAAATCGTATAAGGCTGCTACTGAAAGTCAACAGGCAGTTGAGTGGGATTCTGCGATGAAAGAAGAGCTGAAAGCGATTGTTGATCACAAAGTCTTTGACCCCGATATTGTCGAACTTCCAGAAGGCAGGAAAGCATTACCAAGCCACTGGGTTTACAAAGTCAAGCGAGATGGTTACGGTAAGATACAGAGATTCAAAGCACGCCTGGTAGTCGGTGGAAATCATCAAATAGAAGGAATTGATTACAAAGAGACATATGCTCTGATGGCAAGACTTGGCCACGTCAGGATGGCCTTGGCTATCGCAGCAGCATATGACTTGGAACTGCACCAGATAGACGTCTGCACGGCATTTCTTGGAGTCAATCTGGAAGAGGAAATCTATATGCATTCTCCTCAGGGCTACTACCGTTTGAGCAATGGAAAGTTGCCAACGAAACCAAAGACTTCTCGGGTACTTGTGATGCGACTTCGGAAATCGCTGTACGGTCTGAAACAGTCATCTAACGTCTGGTATGCAGAATTTAAGACTTTTGTCATTTCGATTGGATTTGAACAGTCAAGAGTTGACGGTGGTCTATTTATACTTCACGACAACTTGAAATCCAAAGTAATTGCCACAGTCGTACTGTACGTCGACAATCTGTTGGTTCTGGGCCTTGATATTGAAGGAATCAAGAAGCAGTTGGCAAATCGATTCAGGATGCATGACTTGGGAGAAGCATCGTTTTACCTGAGTATAACGATTGAGAGAAATCACCATCTCCATACCATCGATATCCATCAGCAAGCCTTCCTCAATGCTGTGTTACACAAGTACGGAATGCAAGATGCCAAAGCCGTTTCGACTCTGATGAGTATCAAACTTCATAAGCGAAAGGCTGACGAAGATCCTTGTGCCAAGACGCTGTATCAGTCAATAGTTGGAAGCCTCATGTACTTGATGACTGCCACAAGGCCGGATTTGGCATACGCAGTGGGAGTTCTTAGTCAGTACAATGCAGACCTATCCAAAGAACACATGATCACTCTCAAGTGCATCTTCCGATACCTCAAAGACACTAGGCACAGGAAACTTTGTCTCGGACATCCAGGAGGTCGACTTCAAGTCTATGTGGATTCCGATTACGCTGGAGATAAGGACAATTTCAAATCGACATCGGAAATAGTTATCAAGTTTGGAGGAGCAGTCGATTGGAGATCCAGGAAGCAGAAGTCAACTGCTCAGTCGACCACAGATGCGGAGTATTATGCATTTGGCGCCACTTGTATGCGAATCACACATCTAATGCATCTGATGAAGGAGATTGGCATTGACATCTGCCCCATAGTCTACACGGATTCCCTATCGATGCTAGCCAGCATCAAGAACCGCATTTACTGCGGCACTGAAGTTGCGCATATCGCTACAAAGTTCCACTTGGCTGCAGACATGGTACGAGAGAACCAGTTCGATATGGAGTACATTGCAACTACGGAGATGCTTGCAGACGCACTCACGAAGGCCTTGGCGAAGCCGGCATTTCTGGAGCACTGCCACAGCATGGGTTTGATCATTGAGATGGAATAGGTTGGACCCCCGCTTGTGATTGGATGATATGTTATGGGATAATCACGGGCGTTTACTGTTTGTTTGTTTTGGGGCACTGCACTGTACTGTTTGTTTGATTTGTTTGGATCGATACCCGCCCCAGGAGGAGTGTAGGGCAGTAGATTGTGTCGGGCATCTTAGGGCCCAAGGGCGTGACTGTCATAAGGGCATAGGGCAGTTTGTAGGGCCGCACAACCCTCCTACTTATAGGAGCTTCTTTGTTCTTTAGACCTCCCAGACCTCTTACAGAATACACACCATGTTTTACACTTCCCTTGACCGCAGCGCCAGTGACCGACCACACGTCACCGTCCCACAGGTGTCAGAAGCGCATGGAATGTAAGTGCTGTAAGATAATCATGATCGGTAGAAAATCCTCATTCTTACAAATGTACAGGTTTCAATGGGTCAACCTTCAGATAAAGTTTCTCTCTGAAAGGAAACTTGAAGAGACTATCGAGAAGAATCTTGGAAAACTCCCCAGAACGCTGGAAGCCACATATTCTGAGATATTCAAGGCCATTGATGACGCAGAATATAATGACCGTGAGACAGCCCGAATAGCTCTGATGTGGATCATTTGCTCTTCACACCCGTTATCGCCCGAAGAATGGTGTTCGGTTACTGGCAAGGCAGCCGCAGTCAAGGCAGGTGTCAACACACTGTTTAATCTTTGTCAAAACCTGGCGACTTTGGATGAGCAATCCAATGTTGTGAGATTCGCACATTTGTCAGTTCGAGAATACCTCGAGAAGCACAAGTTCAGTACCTAAGAAGCCTACGCTATGGCCGCAGAATTTTGCTTGTCAGAGTTAGTACAATGCGACGGACAGGTTAATTTGCGAGCAAACTTCTATCTTCAATATTCCGCGTCTTATTGGGTAGATCACCTAAACCGATGTCACGGTGAATACAGGCGCCAAGCTATTTTAGACTATCTACACCGGTTTTTCGGACATCCTCAGTATTCTGGCAGTGCATATAGCAACTGGGAAGCACTCCTCATTAGTTTCCCCGATGATATCACAATCTGTAGACCTCGTTTGCGTCAAACCCATGCAACCCGCTTTTAGCCGCGTCGGTTTTCCATCTCGGTGTGGAATTTGAATAAATTTGGGACTGGAGCGAAATTAATTTCGACTCAAAAAATGACAGTGGGGAGTCACTGTTAATCCTGGCAATCAGCAGAGGACATCATCAGACGGTCAAAAAGTTACTGCAAAAGGGTGCTAACCCTAATCTGACTAGTACTTGTTATCATCTTCGGATGTACTCGCACAATCTCCTTGGCCAGAAGTCTATACCTGCTACGGTTCCGCTGATAGAAGCAATCAGAAAGCAAGACACAAGGATGATATCCACGCTATTGCAAAATGATGTAAGTGTTTGCTTCGTCGGGAGTCCCTACAATTGTCCGTTGGAAACTGCAGCACACTTGGCGAACCCGGCAGTCGTACCATTTATTTAAATTTGGAGCAGACTCAATGTCTCGAGATCACCCAGCGCGTGATTAAATCGGCAGCTCAGAATGAGCATGGACCCATCAAGATGATAGAGTTTCTACTATCTAAACAGCCAGACATCGAGATTTCGAAAGAAATCTTGGCTGCAGCCGCAGAAAACATAGATCACTCAATAGCAATTATGACGCTGTTTTGTCATGGCGATCGGATATTCCATGTACGGAAAACATTTGGGCGGCGGTAGTAGAAACCGAACACAACGCTCCAGCACTAGTTAGGCTATTTTTATCACAGCGACCCGAGATTCAAATCACAGAGGGAATGTTTGCTGAGGCGACGAAAAACCCCATACACGCGGTGCTGTTGGTTGAGATCCTGCTCCCAAGTTGCCCGCTATTTTAATCACCGAGTCCCTTTGTCGAGCTATGGCACAAAATTTTTCCACTGGAGCTAATGTGATGGAACTTCTGCTCTCAGATCGCAGCCACATCCAGATAACTCCGGGGGCTGTGTCAATGATTGTAGCCAACTTTAGTACCGTTGCACTACAACAACTGCTGTGCGTATACCCCGACATGCAAATCACCGAGTCCATTATCGCCGCAGCAGTCAGTAATGATAAGTTTGGAAATGACATGATAAAGCTATTGCTATCCAGGAGCCCGGATATGCAAATTTTTGGGTTCATCGTCGCTGCAGCTGCTTCGAAGAAGTGGAGTTGTGGTCAGCAATTCGTGGAGCTTCTACTCTCTGAACGTCGTGACCTTCGTATCACCGAGTATATGGTTACAGCAACCACAAATAACAGAAAAGTGATGGAGCTGTTACTTGCCCAGAGAGACAACATCGAAATCGACTTTCTGGCTATGGCATCAGCTGCATATTTTGGTAGAGTTGATTGCTTTTCTCAGTTTCTCATGAGATTCGATGACCCTGAGGCACAATATCAGCGGTTACTACGCTCAGCTATGGATGGAGGTGACGATTCCATCTTGAAAGAAGTGCTCGAGATCCGCAAAGGATCCCCCATAGTTGACGAACTGGACGAGCATGGTTGGACCCTACGGACAGTAGCATCCCAAGCGCGGAAATTATCGATTCTGGAGCTACTCCAGGCCGTGGAGCCGCCCGTTCACGCAGTTCCTATGTCTCCAACAGCATGGGCAACTCCTTACTGGTGCCGTAGTGCCGTATTAGAACGGGATGCCGTTGAGATATATCATCTTGGCAAGAATTGATGTCGAAATCATGCAATTGGAATCTAATGTTTATAGGATCGGTCACCCCCCCCTCAATTGTGCATTTTATAAGAGGGAATCACCCTTGACCTCCGAGAAAATCAATCTGGAGTTACTTCGAGATTAATATCATAGACTTCGATGGGAGCGGGTATGTTACATTGACCAGAGAGAAATGCGAGTAAACCGGCTATAAATTATACCTAGCAATCGGATTTTGCGGGGAACATACATTTCCCAACTGTCTTCCGAGTATGTTTCCTTTCTCTTCGGCATACTATGATGATGGGAGTACAGCCGAATACAACACGAATAAACAGAACTATATTCATAAATACGGACCAAAATACGCCGCTGGAGATGTAGTGGGATGCGGGATTGACTGGGCGAATGAAACATTTTTTCACCTTGAACAGAAAGAAGCTTCGTTAGTAGAATTTAATTGTCTTATCACCATTGAAGGCTACTAATAGACTGTAAAGAAACACTAAAAGGCGAGATTCTTCGGCGGAGAGTCTATCCTGCGATTGGCTTCCGGAAAAGAGTACTGTGCGGGCGCGAGCAAGTTTTGTAGGCCCGTTTATGTGTGCGCAGCAGAAGCGAAGCTTGCGGGGGTAAAACAGATTGATATTTTATGGTGGAAATCCTGTGTTAAGACAGCGAGAAAATACAATGGGTACCTCGGTCTTGTGTGTTTCCACGTGATACCTTGTAGTCTCGAATCACTACTGGTGTAGCCTGCCAGTAAACCAGCTCGAGACTAATTACCTTCGTCCCGAGCTCGAGCTAGATCAGGCATAAGGACAGTTCTCATCTCTCACCACGGATGCTGCGGTGTAAGCATATCATTTTAGGTGATCAATATTTATGGCTTTGCAGAATACAAGTGAGTACTCAGTAGCTAGCCCGAATCATGGATTCTCACCCTTCGCGCCGTCGGCGCCACACAGTCGTGCCTACCTAACTCCTTTTTCCAATATTATATTCTCATTTTACAAATTTGGTACGAGCTATGTACCTAGCTAGGTCAAGTATGCACAATCATGTAATTAGTACAAGTAAAGAAACTTTGATTCCGTAGTTACTGTCATGCGCGGTTCTCACAGAGTGAAGTGTTTGAAACCTGCTCGGCCACG
The DNA here is from genome assembly GCA_014904905.1 of Wilcoxina mikolae CBS 423.85. Taxonomy (NCBI): domain Eukaryota; kingdom Fungi; phylum Ascomycota; class Pezizomycetes; order Pezizales; family Pyronemataceae; genus Wilcoxina; species Wilcoxina mikolae. The sequence goes on along the minus strand of MU122155.1, from coordinate 63,714 downwards.
CTCGATATCGCCTGATCCGGTCTTGTCATTATGAGGTACTTAAGTATATAGAATAAGCGGTAGAAGTAAATAGTCACTATATATTACAGTATCACTTCTGGACTTTCTCTCAGCGCCTGCTATGTTCAATATGCGCAGGTAATAAAAACAACAGGCAAACAGAGGAGAAACCTGAAGGCTCGCGCGCAAGTTCGCTCGCCTCTGGTGGCTGGACACGAGACAAAATAGTCGAATGTTGCCGGTCCCGCTAGGGTTCCGAGATTTACAAGTCATAAATAAGTCTTGTCATTTACCATCCCATTGGTTGATGTTTAAAGTAATGTCCACGAAAGAGCCATCCATCGCCAAGGATTACAGTATTAATGTGGGTAGTCGGGTGTTTTCTTCACAACACTATTCACGACTTTTGCTTCATGATTCAGCAACATGATCGTTAACGTTGTCGAATAGTAATTGACCTGCTGCCTTGACATCTTACCCCGATCAGCCTCACAATCCATTTATACATATATACCGCAGAACCCGCCACCTGGTTCCGTCCCTTCTTTGTTTCACACCTGCGGTGTCGCCATTTGTACTTATCCTCCAATATTTCGCAACTGTTCTTCGTCTCCTGCCTGATTGTCCTGAGTCTCCATTGCTGGTGGGGGGTGCGAGCTATCTGGCATCGGCGTGGTGCGGGAATTTGAGGTTACTTCTGCTGTGTGTAGAGGGCTCGAAAACCGTACACTTACCGCAGGTGTATTTGCAGATACTGTCCGTTCTTGCGACGCGGAATCTCCCCTCAAACCTTGAAACGGTGAAAACCGAAAAGACGTAAGCTTGTCTCGGAGTGACCTATGCCCATGGCCAGTCATGGTACCTTTGTCGGACAAGCCACCCTGCTTCTCCAAATCCTTCTCCTCGTGCGGCGCGTTTGGATTGTCATATAGCTCTCCAGGTGGATGGTTCCAGATATAAGAGGATAATCCGAATATAACAACAGTGAATATTCCTGTCAGACTTGCCCACAGCCACAAGGTTGAGCTCTTGCTTCTCTCCTGGAAATATGGAAGCGCTAGGATCGCCTATTGAAACAATAATCAGAATATATCCACCCATCAGTGATGATTAGTATACCACTGACAGAAAAAGCGGTCGCAGGGAGAAAGAACACCGTCATGAATGCGATAGTCTTCATTGCGAAACTATCCTTCCCAATTTGTAACGCAAGCTGATAGGTGTTCTTTGCGTCGGAGCGGCCAAGGTTTAGAATTTCCTTGGTAGCAGCGCCGTTGGAAACCTGCAATTCATCGTGCTTTGCTTGGACGGAGTGAAACAACTGATCAACCAACCACTTGCATTAGCAACATATGTCCAGACGAACGTACGAGAATACCCACCAAGGCCAGAGTATTCTTCGTTTTCTTGGCAAGTTCTGATTGTGTCCGCGCAATGGATTTGACCTCAGCAAGTTGCTGTTTGAACGCCCTTCCAACTCTGTCCATTTCGTGATAATCTAATTGCAACAGGTCCGAGACTTCTTGATGCTGTTGTATCAGTTCAGAAATAATGGCAGCTATGGTGTCGATCTCCGTTTCATAACGTAAACAGTGTGCTGTCATCGCATGGAGTGCGCGGTTCGTTTTGACGTCGCCAACTTCCGTAGGATCATTCTCCGACCGGGTCTCCATCTTCCTCTCTATTTCTTTCCACTAGATTGGTATCAGAATCTGCCATATTACAAAACAGTAGCAGAGTAGATTATACATGAGAAATTAGTTCTAGACTGAAGTATGCCAGAGTTGCTTTCCACCACTGTAACACCACACTAATATAAACTAGATGCACCCAGAACGGGTCTCTCTCCATGGCCTCACTCTTCCCATGCTCCAGCGCATGAAGAATTCGACGCTGTAGCTCTTCGACCGGCTTGCCCCCACGGGAGTAGAAGTTCACGCATAACACGGTGGTCTTTTTCGTTGAAAGAGAGTGTTGGAAGAAAACCGCGAGCTCGAATCCGCGGACATCGGTCTTCTGGTCACTCAGGTGGAGCAGATGGAAGGGATTCATTTGGTTTTGACCGGCGGCGGAGGTCTTGTGTGCATCTGGCCCACTTGTCTGATCGCTGCAGTCTGTTGAGACTCGGGCTCGGAGGAGGTACCAAAAGTCTACATTCGCTTTAGTCTCGGTCACCGGATGTCGGGCTGCAGTATACTCACCGTATACCAAACCGCCTCCGGGTCCGTGTGGTTGAAGCCGGCTACCATAGTACAGGGGATGATGTTGATACTGTAAGAGAGATTGGATGAAAGCCAGAGGAATCTCATAACATTCCGCAATCTTAGTAAATATCTGTGCAGAGATGAGGAGCTCCTCGACGCGGGACATGGTAATATAGCTGCATCAAACGTTAGCCAAAATTCATGAATGCAACCCATGTCTGCTCAATTGTATTCAGATCCCTGGCCAATTATTCAAACGAATAGTTTACCTACAAGAGCAGGAAGCGGGGCGGTCGATGGCGTCTCTTGTAAAAGTTTAGCGTGATGTTCGCCATCAATAACTACAGAGTAGCGTCATTCATGCTTCCAGACCCCCCAAAAGTTGCATATCGGTGCACTTCCTGGTCTCGCAAGTGTGGAAATTAGACCGAGTAACCTCCACCATGCTCTCCTATCCAAAAAGCCGGTATCTCTTCTTGGGATCACCTTGGGCGGATAGAGCGGCTTGCAAAGGTAAACCGTCGTCTCTAATAAATATAAAATCGTCAGTGTCACTTCTTGACAGGAGCTTTCTTCGGTTAACAACATACAACTCAGGCATGTAAGAACTCAAGTTAAGTGGCCATTGCTCCAGGCAAGGTTGGTCCACAGCTTTCCGCTTTTGTGCTCCCTTGGGTGTAGGTGAAGCTGTCCTAGTTCTACCAGGACGTCTTGGAATCAGAGCAGCTGAAGCTGTTGCAGATTGAATTGGTGATTGCACGAGCGGCGATGTGCCTGGACTCATACGCTCCAAGTCCATAATCGCGTTTGTTGGGGATACTTAGTTGGGGGGGACGACCCCTCCGTCTTGTATTCAGTTGTGTTATATGTTTGCTTTTTTGCTTTTTTGCTCCTACTGCAGCGCTATTATACCCGTGATCAGATAGGTATATAATGCCGAAAATATGAGATTTGTTCGAAAATAATACGAATCAGTTCTTCCTACCGTACTGGTTTGGGTATCTTTTTTCGGTTAGAATATTATCGAGGAAAACGATTGGTACTCTACTCGAATATAACAGCCAATAGATGACTAGTTGTGGTTCATTTTTCGAGCGAGTTGCACCGATAATATCAGCGTGCATACGTGGCTGCGTCCTCCGCCATCCTCATGCATATGCCGATCCGATAGCAATGCCATTCAAGGGACGTTCCACAACGCCGTGGAAATTCATTTTTCTCGTCTATGTAGAGTTACAGGTCCCCCTCGTTGATTATATGCAGTCAGCACCATACTGATTGCTTGGAAATGGAGGTAGGAAAAGCATTGGTTCGATCGTTCTCTTGAGCCTCCGGTCATCAATACATAGATAACCTGCACCATTCTCTTGAAACGGAGTTTCCCGCGATTCCTCACGATTTCCAAATCATTCAACGTTAGATCTTGGACACAACTGGTATTTATGCAAGCGCGTTCCTATTAGATGCGTCCCAGCTAATGCGACTGCCGCCGAGAAGCCACCCGTTCGTCAATTTCCACCGAGCGTAAACGTCGCATCCGCACACTTGAGCAATGGCCGACTACCCCGCACACGACTACTACGAGACCCGCATAATTGATGCGATTCCAAAGGTTGATGTTGATGTGATCGATGCAATCCCTCTCGATTCGCCTGAGTTTAGCCCGACATGGGGATCACCTTCAGCGATGGAGAATTATAGCATTTCTCAAGAGAGATTTTCAACTACGAGGCTGGGGGTGTCAAGGATTGCCCGGGGCTTTGCCCGCGAGCCACGTTCGGCCGTGACCGGCGGAGTGATACCCCAATATTACGATCAGGTCCTAACAATCGAAAACGATCTATCGACGACTACGCAGATAGTGAATGTTCATCCGATGATGAATACGGCAGCACCGGATACGAAGATTTGGAGTTGAGATATCCGCATGCACACAGGTCCGGCTATGCTTATATTCCGGCCGATTCAATGAAGGATAACTTTGAGCACGGGCAGGTAAGATTGATAGTTTTCGTGATTATAAACCTACGAGATTATAACGTTAAACAGTCGTATGCAGATAGTTCTTACAATCGCCGTAGTGCGCAGCATCCTTCATGGGATGAAGAAATAGTAAGGGGGGGAAGAAGTGGCAGAAGCTGGGAGCCTCGAAACACACGCGATAGTGGGATGGGACCCCCAGCGATGGGAAGAAATAAGAGCAGGGAACCTCAGGCCGAACCGGTGCGGAATAGGGTGATGACTGAGGAGATCATGATTGATAGAACTTCAAGCTGGGAGTCTACCAATTCCCTTGGATGGGGTGACGATGGGGAAGTTGGGACTAGAATTGAGTGCCGGTCGCGAAGTAGAAGTAGAAGGGGCGACAGGGAAGGGCTAGGGCGTGTTTCTTCCCGTTCGCGTCTGAGGCTTGTGTATTCGAGCGCGGGGGTCGAGATGGATATAAGACTCTGAAAGCTGTGCACTACGGGTCAGGTTAGCGTTAATAGGATGTAGAAATGGCTTTCAGAATTCTTGTCTCTTTAGCTATATTGGGCACTGCGCTTGCAAAAATTGGCAAAAGACCTCGGTCCTCGTTAGGAAGTATTTTGTGGTGTTCCGCGGACAATACTCGCTATGGTGCGGGGCGGGAGCGGATGGGCCAAGGAGCACATGCAATGATGTATAAGACGAAAAGCGAAGTCCATCTACTTGGTATGAATGTCCGAACGTCCTCTTATCCGAGACCACAAGTGACCATGTTCCATGTCTAATCCAACCTCGATCTAGAGTAACTGAACTCATTGTTGATTGTATCGTAGTGACATCGAACTGTGTGGGTACCAGAGAGCCCTGAAATACTTATGTACTTAAGTAGCTAATGAGTTATTGGGGAATCACGGTTCACTTGGCGACCTGTGGACATGTTGACAACCATAACCATATAGCATCTCACGGCGCCCGCTACTCATTTTCGACACGGTCGCTTGTAAAACTGTTCGATACAGTTCTTACAGCCCGAAATCTACAACAGTCGGAGGTCGGCCAAGCCAGAGTGCGGGCAGATAAGGAATTACCGACATACAAAGTACGAGCAAGTAGGTACTTACCTAGGTAAGTATTCACTTAAGAGGTACACCCCTAATCTGGTTAGCGTCTATCGTATTACTATTAATGGGAATTTATCGGAAATTGAAATGCACAAATCACGCCAAGGTCTTGTTTCGGGAATGTTACCTACCATATACGGTATTTAATATACGCTAACTGTATTCGAGATGTACCTCTTAAGTGAATAAATACGATATTATAATTAAAATAATGAAGTACATATTTGTTTCGACGTGGCACCCATCACGCACCATGGTACCACTCCTCCCGAAAAACAGCAAAAAAGGAAAGACAAACTTCAAAGACCAACCTACTGCGCGAGACCGATACCACTGCCTCTAGATCTCGAGCGCTCTCCACCGGTATTTCCACCAATATTACCTGATCTACTGCTTCATGAACAACTCTTACGTACGTTACACCCAGTATACTCATGCTTTCATGCATGTCCCGCGCATTATTACATGCCCTGATTCATTATTCCAGCGGTGTCGGGGGTGAAATCCATCGGAATATCAATGGGATTCAACTCTATCTCTTTATCTCCAGGAACGTGCAATTTTTTTGGTTTGCCGACATTTCTCCTGAATAATATGTAGCGATTGAAAACTTATAGTGCCTGTTGCATGCCATATGCTGCATGAGTGCGGGTGGGCACAGAAAACACTCGATCCAATTCCTCCAAGGAACGCTTTTTGGTTTCGGGAACGTAACTTCATCCCGTTAGCACATAATGCAGATTGCGAGGAGGGGGCGGGCGACGCACAGAAGCACTAGGATTATCCCCGCGAAGTTCAGGCCACTATAAAAGCCCAGCACTCCGTCTAATTCCAATGCCTTTATCATCCGCGGTAGAGGCATCGTCACCGTAAAGTTAAATATGTAGTTCACAGCAGTGGCCGCAGACTCGTACATACAGCAGATAACTGTAAGAAATAAGATTACTGAAACCAGTATATGAATTCAAGGATCCTTACCATTCAGCTGAATACGTAAATGGGACGGGCCTTCTCCTGGAGAGCAAATAGGCATATTCCTATCACTAGGATGATCTTGGGTGCATCCCATCCAACTGATAAGTTCTGACTACTAGTATACCTCGCAGCTATGGCCATGAGGAGCTTCGAAGCCCCCATAAATGGGTAGGTTGTCAATAGAAGCTTGCGGCGTCCGGACTTGTCTATAAGCAACAATGCTAGTTTTTATACCTCCATTGATTACGCTCCTAACAATGTTAGGGACGATATATATTAGCCCTACTACCACATACACAGAGAAAACGAGCCTTACTGATCCCAGCCTTGTACTGTGGCCGACCCTGCGCACACAAAAACCACAAGGTACAACTTCCGAGGCTGCTGGTTCAATTTACTCAATAAATTCCCTTTTAACTCAAGGGTAAGTTCCATGTCGTCCTTTGCATCCACTTCAAGGATTTCTTCGGGGGATCCCGTGTCTATTGAGCGAACTGTACCTGAGTCAGGAAGGGATCCTCGTATCCTGCGTGCAGCGTGAAGATTTTGTACGAGGACGGCGGCATCCGCAAAAAGCTCAACATAATCATTAAGACCACAATCTTCCGCAAACTGGCGACCAAACCTCCGCAGTTGTTCCCAAGTGAGATTGATGAGTGGGTTGGAGAGCACACCAAACTGGTGTTCCTGGAGATTATCTCTAATTATATCCTCAAGAGCTCTGTTTTCGGCCATGGTTAGTTTTGAGCGCGTTGCAAACATTCCGCGTGTTCGGTGCTTCGATCGACCGCTTTATAGAGTTGGGTTCTGATAGATCTTTCTTAGCTAGTTTTCGGAGATATTTCGCGTTACTTATCACGCGCAATGAAGCACATGGATGTTTCAAAGTGGCATGTTGTTGGGTATAATTTCCGCACTGATTTCAATGCGCATGCGGCCGCGGGGAAAAACAGGCGAGACGAGATGCAGACGCTATAGTTTGCTTTTCTCGAAAGTTCCCTTTGGCAGGAAACCAAGTATAATGAGTAGTTACACTCTTTCCTTTTGACACATGCAACCCAAATGGCCTGGACACGACGTTCGTCCTACTGTGCGCAGAAAGTTGTGAATCCGTCCAATCGTTCGTGACAGCGAATCACACATGTTGACAGCCGATATATTGCTGAGCACACGCTGTAGCCTAGGTGCCTCTAGCTCTGCAACAGGTGTTTCGAAGAAAAACAGAAAAAAGCAAGCTGAAGCTGAATTCTAACCCACAAACGACACAAGTTCGTGCACCAGCCCCCGCATAATGAAAATGAATAGTCAGGATGACGCCGCGCGCAGCTGCGTGCTCAGTACTGAGGTTTGGGTAGAAGCAACATAAACCACCATGTATCTTTGGCCGGTAATGCTGTAGGAAGGTATTCTAAAATCATAAATACCCCCAAAGTATTGCAACCAATCTAAGAATCCGAGCCGTAGGGGTAAGTCCCTGACCTTCGCTTCACTCAGGGGAAAGTGTGCGAAGCTCGGGGCTGGTTGACGAGCTTAACATAGGGTATATTGTACGCAAGGCACACTTTCCCAAACGGCGATCACGGCCCTGCCTGGTGCATCAACATCCTGTGGTTGCACTGTAGAGTGTGAGTTTACTTTTTCGTTTGGACCCCGCCCGCGGCCCGTTCCCCTGAAGGGTAATTGTTAACTCTTGGAGGTTTCTGCTTAACGTAGGCTTTGGTCTAGAAGCACAAGCTGAACGGCATGCCGTTTCGATCAGGTGGGGAATACGCATTTGTGACAGTGTCTACAAACTCTTTTTGGGGCTGTATCCAGTGAAGATCTCCGCCATCCCCAACTGCTGCACCCACCATCCGAAAACCAGCCGATGTCCTTTGGATGAGCGCTTCAGACATCGCCCTCGCTGCGAAGCTTTGTTGGAAACTCTGGCATGATGGTTATGTGAGTATTCTATCCAACATATCTTCAAGCTATCGGCTGTTCTGCCCTATTGACTACTTGACTTTGATGCGGGTGGCTGTTGACGCGAAAGATGGCTATCAATAACTAGCGAATGAGCTCAAGAACCTACATGGTATTCTGAAAATACTGCCCGATGATCTCCCAAGGAGTAACGCCAGCAAGTACTTGGATAACAGCATTGACTGCTGTATGACAACATTAAAGTCTATTGAGAAATTCATGAAGAAATTCTATGGCCTTGGGACAAACAACAAGATGGCCTTGTGGCATCACATCAAATGGGCGATGTATCAGCAAGAGCTCCAAGGATACAAAGCTCGTCTCAACGCTCACTCGTTCTGGTTAAATTTGGCAGCAACAAGTGTTCACCACTCGTTTGTTAACCCTGTCCTTTGAACGTTATTCATTATTTATATTAATTGTTCTTGCAGTTCTGTCAAAAATATGATGGAGGAATTTGAATCACGCTTCCTGCAGAGTTTAGAACAGCACCTCACGCAGCTAGTACGCGTTGAACAGAAACATAGTCAGCAGCTGATTCTCGACTTTGACTCCCAGCCTTCTACGCCTCATACGTCTTTCAGATCAAGCGATGCGTACTCCGAGATCACTACGCTCACCATACCCGATCGCGAACCACTCCTAGACGATGAATTGGAGAATGTCAATAAAGCTGTCAAGGAGGTAGTTGCCGACGCGGCCAAAAAGGAGCGAAACCTACAAAAGACGTTGGGTAGTGACGATGCAAACGTACCTCAAAAGGACTACGCTCCGATAAATCCACCGGCGTTGGGCTGTGTGGTTAGCCTAGCCGACACTCAGCGCTTTGAGACTGTCGCATCAATTCGACCCAAGTCAGGGCGAATTACGGTGGATGATTATTTGCGTACAAATTTCTGGTGGCTGATAAAGGTATCATCAATGCATCGCTCCATACCGATTATCGATCTCTTCATTTTGTGCTAATAGGTTCGGTGATCATGAAAAGTCGGTCACGGCCCTTTACCGACCCAGAGAATCCTATACAACTATCAGATAATTCTATACTCCGTGCTCTGGCCTAGGAAATGTCCAACGAAGTACTCTTCCACGCTGCCAAATGCTGCGTTTGAATAACTTGATTCGGAACCTACCGGCAAAGCGTCCAATATGTTGCTTTTTTGGATCGATACGATTGGCTGCCCTCCAGATTCAGATGACGCCGGACAAAATGAAGCTCAGGATCTGGCTATTAGCATGACGCGCCAAACATACGAGAATGCGCGTGCCGTGCTTGTATTGGATGCCTGGCTGGAGCCAATAAAGACGGAAGGCATGTCCGAGGCAGAGATACTCATGAGAATCGTTTGAACAGCAGACTTTGGACTCTCCAAGAAGGTGCCTTGGCCAAAACTTTATTCTTCCAATTCGCCGATACGGTATATGATCTTGACAAGCGGCTTGGCGACTTCAACATGCCCAGCGGTCGTGTATGTGACCTAACTCTGGAGTGGCTTTTAAAATCTCCAATCAACCAAAGAGTGCATGAAATTCGTGGCTTTCGTCAAAATCAAAAATCTACGGAAGAAAAGCTTAGTGCTCTCATAACTGCTCTCGGATTTCGTCGGACCAGCGTTGAATGGGATGAAGCCTTGTGTCTTGCTGCGCTACTCTACCTGGACATAATGCAAATAGTCCAGACACCAGCCATGTATAGGATGGCCAAGTTTTGGAGCTTGCTCAATACTATCCCTGCGTGGCTTCTATTCCACGAACTGCCGCGGCTTGAGATTGAAGGGTTTCGTTGGGCCCCTCGGACGCTGCTGCGGAATTCAAACTGCATTGTGCAAACGGACCATTACCATTTCAGCGGCTCTTTGAATTCAGGATCAGCTCAAATTACTGTTAAAGAGGACGTACCCTATTCGGATGCGTACGTTACTCGAATGCCAAGCCAATTTTTGCACCCCATGAAATCTCCCGAGAACTTCAAACAATAAGTCCATGAGCTGTCAATCACTCTGCATGATTTTTAAATGAGATTATATATACTTAAGTACCCCTACATATTATTTATTAGCCCCATTTTATTGTCTGAAGGTGTTGTGGTATTGCCTCAAAAAATTAAACCGAATTTTTTCGGCTTGGCATTCGCATAGGGTACGCGTCCGAATACTTTTTCAGATCCGGATTTTTTTGCCACATGGCCTAAGTTTGCAAATAAAGCTTTAAAAGAATAGAGTATATTAAGACCATTTTCATGTTGAGCAACGTTAAACTAGGGTACGTCCTCTCTAGTGGTTTATTGGCACAGAACTCAGGGTTTATAATAGAGACAGGCGGACATCCGATTGGGCGAGAATTTCATGCAAGAGACAATGCTGGTATCTGGTACGTATTCGACACTAGAATCCGACACCAACCAGGGGCTGTTATGTGCGAGTACTCCGTAGACTACGACTCAAGTAGCATCCTGAGTCGTCCTCTACAGAACAGCACCGTGACAGCCTTCAGTCTCAATCCGCGGGAGCTCCACGGATCCGAAACAGTGGGTTTCATAAATCACCTGATTAGCGAGAAGCCAGCCGGCCACCAAGAAAAGCGTATGGAAAAAACAGAAATTTTAGTATCTATACAGCAAGAAATAAATGGTGCTATTTATGGGAGGTATTTGTGCTACGGGAGGTAATGCATGCTGATACTGGGTCGCGACAACAATATGTTAGAAATTTAACAGCTTTATACGCAACATGGGCCGCGGATTGCGCGGGATAGGCGCAACAGATTCCTCCTAATCACGGGCGCCACCAAGAGAAATAAGAATCAACACTGGTGTGTGGACTAGGCCAGTATTTTCATAATTTCCACCTGGACCCTAAAATGAGGCGCCGGCGTTACTAACTCATGGCCAGAAAGGATAGATGGGATTTCGAATTTCTAGGATAGGTGAGCAGAGAATGGACGAGGTGGGCGGAGAACGGAAAAACGATCCCGGAGCGCCCTACTAATGTTCAAACCATAACCTAGTTCTTTACTCTTGCTAAGGGTTTACTACACGTGGTGGGTTTTATGCGTTAGAGAATCAGATTACTATATTGGTTGTGGTGAAATAGTATCTTTAAATTCGATCATTTAGCACTTACGGTTAATGTTACTATATGGAAGGAACCGTGTGCGTATATTGTACTGTACAGATGAGAGAACCTCTGGACTATTTACAGTGTGTGTATGTGGGAGCAGCAAGCAGTCACAAGTGCAAGTGCACCGTTGTGTTAACGTGTGTGGCATATGGGTGATATTTGATGACCGCCGTAGAACATTTTTGGGATACCGTGTCTGGCGATACGTAGCAACTAATGCCACACAATTATGAGGCCTTTTTTCCGCCAAAATACTCCGTCGCACGACCCTGTACCCTGTGCCCGTGGATAACGTCTGAATTTTAAACTTTGTTCGGTTACCACTCTGAAAACTAGATTTTATCCACAGGCCCGTGTTTTTTGGAGTCGACAGGCGGAGAAAGTCCGATTTTACAAGTGGTGCCTGGCTAAAATCTGAAATTCAGACTTTATTCACAAGGTCGTCAGGGTTGTCGGACCGTGATGTAGACTACGCGCAAAAATCATCGGGGCTGTACCCTGTCTCACGACCCCGTCGCACGACCTTGTAGTCTGTACCATAACCCTGTCCTAAAAACATGACCCTGTGGGTAATGTCTGGTTTTCCAAAGTGTTGTGTGGACATGTTATCCACGGACACAGGGTACATGGTCGTGCGACGGGGTATTTTGGCGGAAAAAGGCCCCATAGCCATACACAATCACTCGCCAACACTGTCGAGCTGATGTCTGTTCTTACACCAAGAACGCCCGGATGGAGTTTCCAATCCCCTCCACATCTCGTGCGACAGCAGTGGAAAGGTAGGTTACATAGGTGCAGATATATAAACCTGTAGCACCTCAATGATACATATACAAAGGTCTCCAATAATTTCCCAAAAGCTCGCTCAATTGCCCAAAACCCCACCGCACCGCGCTATGCATAATATGACAATCACCCTCCAATCCCAAACCACACCTATATACACACATATATCCTCCCATTCCCTCCTCCACCTACCAAACAAACGTCTGCCCTTCCTCCTCCGGCCCTCCATCCTTCCTCGGCGGTGGGGGCGGAGGTAGAGGACTCGTAGGAGGAGGACTCCTTGGACTCTCCAAATCGCCCACATCCTTCTTCCTCCTTCCCGATGGTGACTTCCTCAATCTAATAATTCCATCCTCTCCTCCAGCACCATTGACACCAGCACTACTTTTATACTGTTCTAACTTCAACTTAATCCCACGAAACTGTTTCATCTCCAACTGCTCCTTCTCCAAACGCAAAAGTTTCATCTTCTCCTCCATATCCTTCAACACCAACGCCTGCTGCTTCGCCACCGCTACTCGTCCCACGATTTCCTGCCGGAGGGATTCGTTTTCCTCGCTTAATTTCGAAGTTGGTGGTTGGGGGAACTCTTGAAGGAGGGCGTCCCTGGGTGTGACGGGTGAGGAAAGCTGTGACTGAAGATGGCTAATAGTCTTGTCTCGAGATTTGACGTCACGTCTATAAGCCCTGATGTCGGATCTGTAGAGCTTGATATCGCGACGAAGCTTTTCTACCGTGTGGTGAAGGTCCTCGGCGTGTTCATCGCTGGAACATGCGACTCCGTCTCGCGCCGACGAGCAGCGGGAGCTGGATGATGAGCTTTCGACTAGTTTCACCAGGATGTCTTCGTGAACGTCTGACTGTTTCTGCAGTTGTTCCAGCTCCGCTTGGCTAAGCTCTAGGCCATCTCGTAATTCCCCACTTTCAAACTCAAGGTCTTTGATTCGTTCCTCTCGGTCCTCGATGGTTTGCTGACGAGCGGAATTTTCGCTCTGTTCCCGTTTCCATGCCTCCTCGAATTCTTTCCGCTCTCGTTTCGCGGCGGTAACCTCCACCTGCAGACCCGCAACCAGTGTATCCTTATCCTCGAGAGCATTTTTGAGTTTCTGGATATCGTGCTTGCTGTCGGAAACCTTCAACCATGCTTCCTCTGTGATCTGAGTCATGGAGCTTTCAAGTCGCTTGTTCTTCCTCTTCTCCTCTGCAAGACGGATATTGATCTTTGTCACCATGGCGACCAACTCATCGTTACTCTGTTCTGCCGCCTTCCTCCGGCGGATCTCGTCCAGCAACCTCCGACCAACTTCAGGGATATCCATCACGGCAACTTCCTTTTCTTCCTTAGTCCTCTCAGTCTCCAGAGCCCTGATCTTCTCCTTAACCCAATCCAACTCTTCATCACGCTCTTTAAGCCGCTGTTCGAGGATCTGAATACGGGCTTTGAAACCATCATTATTGCTACGCAACAACTCAAGCTCCTTCTCTTTCCCCTTCACCACCACCGGCCACGATGACTTCCGTAATGCGTCAAGTTCGATCACATGCGCTTCCTTCAACGAGTCGATCGCGGAGCTGTGAGACTGGCGGAGAGCATCGATTCTGGAGCTATGCAGCGTTGCTTCCGATAATAGTTCGCTGTTTCTGTTTTCGAGTTCTTGAACGCGTTGGAGGAGATGCTGCATGGTGGGAGGATGGATGAAGTCGTTATTCGAGTCCACGCTGCAAGCGGAGAGGGGAGGGAATATCGGGCTCAATCCCTGGATTATTATTAGCATCGCGATAATGTACAGGGTTAAAATCAAAATACCGTTTGCATTTGCGGCGCCAATCTCCCCACGTGGTCGTCTGTCAATGCGCCCGCTTCCATATGCATGGGACTGTACCCCTGTGCAGCGATCGGGCTTTCAGGGGAAAGCGGAGGGCTGATTGGTAACGGGAATCTAAACTCTCGTTTCCTGGCGGGCTCGACAGCAGAGATTGGAGCGGAAGTCGGGGTAACAGCAGAGATCTTTGCGGACGTCGGAGTAAGCCCAGTGATCACAGGTGTTGGAGGTTCCGAATTAGAGCCCGCCACATGCAACGTAATATCGTCAAACTCCGAGGAAATTGAGAGCTGCGGCTGGTGGTGGCGGAATCGCTGGGTGCGAATTGGCGCGGGTTGGTAGATTTTCTGCTGCGGGGGGGGGGATGGAGCTGGAGGTAGAGGAGGGGATGCATCATTATCGACCAGACTCGCAAGACCCCCAAGCCGGAAATCGAGTGGCCCACCAGCACCGCGGTTTTGCATTTTCCATGTGTCTGAGTTGGATCGCACATGTCCAGGTGTTGGCGTGTCTTCCCGACCGTATGTTGCTGCTCGCGTCCGAATCCTCGGAACATAAACTAGCCCGCCGGCTGGGAATGTCGGTGACGACTCCTTGGATCTGCTATGCTTGACTAGCTTCGTTGGCGCCGAGCTGTCGCTTGATTTGACCGACGAGGGTGAGATGTCGCCCGAGTTCTTGCGTCGCGAAAATAAGTTCAATGAGGGAGCCATTGCTGATGATGGTGTGATAGGTTTCCAATCGAAGAAAACAAAGAAAGAAAGAAAAGAAGAAATCGACAACCGGCGTCAATCAAAAGAATATATTGCGATTAATTGTGTTGCGCGTTCAGATCTTTCATCCGTTAGCTTATGGCATGAAGATCGAAGGAAAGGAAGGTGGCACCGTATTATATCAACGTCTCCTGCCGGGGATCCGGATGCTATCGATCTCGAACGCGACGCAAGAATTAGAACGAAACACTTCTGCCGATGTTTCCCCTTGTCGCAATTGTTTAAACCCGACGACAGAATCACTCGGTACCGCTGAAAGCCACAGTAATACCAAAGAGCCTCACGAGCTGCGGCGAGGGGGGCGGTTTCGACTGGGCGGCGGCAGCAACTAAAAAAAAAACCGTAGGGTGGGTGCGTACCAAAAGACGCCCGGGAAAACAGAGAAAAATAATAATGCAAATAAAACGTAAGTAAACAAAGGACCCGGGGACTCAACCGCGTTTCCAGTGTTTGACGAAGTTAGTACGGGAGAGCGATTCTCGCGCGTCTCTCAGGACAAGAATAAAAAATGCTGCGAGAAGAGAAACATCAAGCGTTGGACGACTTCTCAGGGTCCGACGAGTTGAAGTAGTCCTTCGGAGACAAAAGATGCCACTTGACGGGTACACAGAACTATGACTTATCGAGCTAGTGCATCGTTTCGCAATTGCGCATACAATACAAGACACGCCAACCAAATCACCAGAGCTCGCCCGCATCAGCTTGGGTAATACCCGCACCAGCCAATGATGCCCTACCAACCCCCACTTGCAAGCTACCATTCATACTTGTAATGGGCTCAAGTTTTTTTTCTTTAGCTTACATAGTGCGAACGAAAGCGGGGCTTGCATACCGAAGATAGTAGTTTTTCTGCACTGCGCCCTTTCTGGCCGCCATGGGCGCTTACATCTGTCCACCTGAGCACAAAATGATCGAATATTCGCAAATCTGGAAGAAGCAAAGCCCAGGAACTGTTGAAAGACTCAACAAAGGTTAATCGTCAAGAGCCAGACACAGTTTCTCAGGTCTCATAGGCTCTCAGATATGTACTTGGTGCGGGGAAAACCATAGCAATGCATGGGCAATTTGTGATGAATCAAAAGATACATCGGAGGTATCACCTGCATTGCTGCTAGCATGTAGATAGGCTTATTCCCTGCTGCGATCTTCCAGCCCAACGGGAATAATATGCGTAGGTAGGCACCCCGCACAGATATGAAACCTCAGAGTCAACAACCATTGAGCACAAATGCACATCCGCCACCCGCATCTAAAGTAAGTGTAGGTCAAGGTCTACACCGACACAATTCACACAATACGTGGCCAGATATAGATCTTTGCCGTGGTTTGGCATCAGACACTATGCGTTTCATGCATCATGTATCAGAACCCGGTGTTACCACCCCCCAAAGTTGATGGATGCGTAGCCTTACTGTAGCGACATATACTGAATACTACTTCGGCGCTGCAACTGTGGCATGGTAACGCTAATGACTATTTATGAAGGAATTGTAGAGCTGGTGGGGTAAATACTCACGAAGACAATAAGTTGATATAGCGCCTATTGCTATTCACTAAACCTTTCACAGTAAGCTCAGGAAGGCAACGCCGCATCAAGCGGGGATCTGACAGTTCTTCTCGTGTTAGTAGAACGAGATAAAAAATACTATATCCCATCACGGTTCCGGTTTCCAAGAAGAATCTGGACTATGTAAAAGCCGACGAACTATCTAACTAACGCTTTCAAACGTTGATACTGTCGAGTAGAGTACAAACCGACAAGGTCAGCGGATCGAATTAAGCACTCACAATCGTCATGGTGCATCTATCTCTGTCAGTAATCCTTGAGCCGATCGTTTCATCAATATAAAATCCCTGAATTGTCAGAATCGCAGTCAGTTCCCCATTGTTGAAACTGTTTCCAAATCCCCATGCCTCACTACCATTGAAACATCGCCCGGATATATTCTTTTTTCGAAGGTATACATGCGACGGAAATAGTGCCGCGAGTGAATCCCAATGAATATCAGCTGAGAAAACTATCCAACCCTAACCCTCCCATCGTCTGTCGACACAAGGAGAACCAAGTGATATATACGCCTTAGTCGTATATAGGAACGAGAGATACGTTCGAGCAAGCGCAACTAACCGTCTAAGTGATTAATCCACTATATTCTCCAGAAATCCAAGTACAGCCAGCAGTTTCAAGTACTGTAGAATGGAGCAAAAACAACCGCTTGCCAACGTTTCCACCGGGACAAACAGGCTCTTACGCTCTTGAGGACCCTAACTTTGTTTGTTACATACTGCTGAGGCACCGGTAGCTTTACTTCACACGTGCGGCTTGACTTCCTCCGACGCCTCCTCCGATTCTAAAACACTCCTCCCTGACGCTTCGCAAGGCTGTCCGCAGCTTCGTGCCTTCGTTTGGTCCATTCCGGGATTCCAGGCTCGTGAATATTCTCGAGCGTCAGATAGGGCTAGGATATCTTCCGGCAGTGCATTAGTTGCATGCTAGCATCGTTGTACCGGTGCTACAGACTGGGTAGGATGACAAGTAGAGCATTGTAAATGGCGTAAGTGTATTGTCTGATGCGTATGTGCGAGAGTGCACGAGTGCGGGCATTGGGTTCGTTTGATGTCTCAGCTCAGGGCGATAAGGTCGTCGGCAGATGCATATGCATATGGTCGGTCGGTAGGTGGATAATATTGGTCGGCACATACATATATGAACCACCTCCTTTTGACAAGAAGCACAATTTCAAAGAGTAATTGCACTATCCAAAGCCTGATGCCCTATCTGTCATTCTCTACGTGCGAATTGGCATAATGGTCATGGGTTGGAATCCAAGGGCTCAAAATCGCTGCACATAAAACCTCGATCATACGATAGCATCAATTGCCAAAAGCAACAATAGTTTCGACACATACATCATATCGCACCGGGTATCGCTCTATTCCGCATAAAGGACCAACATATGAACCTAAATAAATATACCAGAGAAAGCAAGACAATCTCAACACTATGCATGAACCTTTGCCAACCTCGCCGCAATATCCCAAATTAGAATCTTCTCAACCACATCCTCGCGCTCCTCTTCCACCCTCAAAGACAGACACTGCTGCACCACTCCCGCATAAATGCTCCCAACCTGCCCGATCAGATCCGGGACTACCCGCTTCCGCAGAAACCCACGGAACTCTTCCGTCGTAAAATCCGTTATCCCCCCCACAAAGCTCTCCACGCTTTGCCACAACCCGATTTCGAGTAGCACCAGCCCAAGGGAGTAAATATCGAAGACGCGACGGTATGGGCGGCGGGGGTGCTTGAGACGCTCCGGATGCTGGTAGATTCCTATTTCCTTATCACGCGTGATGACAAGCCGCCTATCGTTAGGGTTGGGCTCGAGTGAGTCGTCGTCTGGTCGTGTAAATCCCCAGCCCATCAAATATGGCTTTCCGAGTTGAACTCTTCTCGATTTCGAGGGTCCTCCTCCGCGATCTGCACTCTCGGCTGAGAGAAAGAGGATTGATGACGGACGGATGTTTCTGTGCATGAGTCCACAAGCATGGATAGTATATACCGCAGCCACCAATTGTTTCGCAATTGTGAACCTCGTCCCAAGGTCGATCGGGTCCTTGAGTTGCCTCAAAAGCGCCATCAGACTGTGCGGCTTTCTTATACCCAACCCTCCCTGTCGCAGCTCCTCCGGCCCTCTCAGATGCAGATATTTCGGAAGCTCATACACAAAGCCATATCTTCCCTCTTCCGGATCGTGGAAGTACCCGCTACAAGGAAGCATCCTAAATTCCGTCGGTTTGTCGTCGGCACAAAGGAATTCAGCGAGTTTATGCACCATATCCTTGAGCGAGCGGTGTGAATGCCCATCGATGACGTAGGATTTGAATTCGACAAGAACCACGCGGCGTTGATTGTGGGAGACGGCGAGACAGGAATCGCCGCCTTGCCACGCGACTGAGGTGTGGAGGATGTAGTCTTCGCGGGCGAGGAGAGTGGGGGCTCTCAGAAGGCGGCGTTTGAGGAAGGGGTCGATGTTGCCTCTTGCGCGGAGCTTTGCGACCTGCGAGAGAAGTCTATAGCTGGGTTCGTAGAAACCTTTGCTGGGCGGGGACCAGTCTTCGGCATCATCGGTTGCAGCGTTGTGAAGGTGGAGGAGAGTTCGGACGTCGTTGACGCTAGATAGCAGCTCGCTCAGTAGAGACCGGTCCATCATTTCTCGGGCTTCTGGTGGGCAAAGGTTGTATAGATCGTCGTTGAAGTTCCTGAGTTTTGTCAGGAGAGTTTCGAAGTGGGGAGGGTCGCGGATGGCCCAATCGCAGCGCCCCAGATAGCATATTGCTCGACGGTTCTTGTCGAGGCGGGTTTTCGACATCGGGAGGCCAGAGACACCATCGATAATGTCGACGATGTCCAAATCCTGTAATTCCTATTCTGGTTGTCAGCTTGCATCTGTGTTAAATCAAGTGTTTTGCGTACGGATGTATCTCTCGCCTCCGCGATCTTCACCATCCCATAAACTTCTTGCAGCCGCGAAGCATTCACCAGTAGCTCGGCCACAGCATTCAGCGCGTCCAGAATGTCGGGGCCAATCCTGACTCCGTTCTTGAGATGAGCGTGTAACTTCTCGGCGCCCGAATGTCGAGAACTTCGACGCTCTTCATCCGCCGTGTGTTCATCAATTTCCCAGTTCTCTCCCCACACGATAAGGCGCGCGCGCTGGCATCTAACTCGGTGGTAGAGTAATTGCTGCTCTTCGGGAACGGACAGAGCATCGGTGACTATTGTGTAGCCTTTTACACAGGTCGAGAATATCTCAATGATGCCGAGAGCGAGCTCTGCCATGGTGAGGATTGGTGATGATGGATGTGTTAGTGCGGGGTAAGTGGCGGGGAAATCAGTATTGCGACAGAAGGATGGGTATACAATGTATCCGATCCCGGGTATTTAATGTTTTGAACTAGATGTTTTGGCATCATTTATTGGTGCTGTGCGACGTTACAAGGCAGCAGCATTGATGTTCCCATCCGCGCTACAGGTGGGCTGTTCTCGTAAATCGTGTGCTTCTCACCGTCGCCAATTTCATGCAATGTCCCATCAAATCTGGCTTGTCGTATCAGCGCCAGTAGTCTTGCAGCACACCGTTCCACAGTGAACGCGGCCAGAGGCAAATTGCATACAGACCAACCATCCAGTAATCGTGACAGTGGTTAGGGTTCTGGGTCACAGTGAGTGACTCGTTACCGTTGTCTGGGACGGATTCTACTTTTCTTCCTTGAAGACTATCACGATAGGCAAAGAATAGCGGTATGTAACAGCGAAAGATGGTGAGTAAGCTGATGGGGAGGAAGCAATGGCGGTCGCGCTCGGAGCTTGAATTGTCCAATCCCTTGAATTCTTAGAGGGCTTGGCTTACAACGCCGCGTTCCCGAGCTCTCTGCTCGCACTCATCGACACCACCAGCTCCTCGCCTCGCGCCTACACCAACACAACACAACCCAATCGCTACGACCGCCTCAATCTTCTTCGTATTGACGATTCATCACCACTTTTCCTCTGGCTTCACGCCCACCATGCCCCCCAAACGGAAATCCATCACGGGTTCCGAAACGCCTGCCGCGTCAGGCTCGTCTACAAAACGCTCGCGCACTTCCGCCGCAGCCTCCTCTTCACCCGCCCCAACCAAATATGCATATCGAGCCAACGTCAAAGTCTACAAACCGGCCGAATTGTGTACCTACGTCGCGAAAACCATCTCGGATAACGACGAAAACACCGAATACAAGACCCTCCAACGAACAACGTGTCAGAGATGGACCGCGGCTCAGGTCAACGACCAATGCATGTCCTGCATCGAAAAGCAGGCTGCGTGTGGTACTTGCCGGTTCCTCCAGATGCGGGTATTTAGGGAACGGGTCGACGACAAGGGCAACACCATTATAGACTACACGGATTATGCTTTCAAGGGAAACCAAAATGAGCCGATCGAACCTCCCAAGCCGCCAAAAACCAATAAACGGGAGAACAAAAAGAACAAGCCTGCGCGTTCGCGACGACGTACTGAGGCATCGGATTCCGAATTTTCCGAAGAAGAAAAGGAACAGAAGGTGATCCCCAAGAGTGGAAAGACATACCCAACTCCAGTGCTTGCCCCGCCGCTTTCACCGACTCCCGAGGATGCCGAGTATGTGCTTCCCATTGTTGCTTCTGTCTTTGCCTGCCATATGAGACGTGAAAGCTGGCACGAGGAAACACACATGAAGATGATCGTCACCTCGCAGCTTCCCGGAGGACCTCGGCCCATGATTCGGATTCAGTGCACCCCGCTCTCGCGCGCCCTCTGCGACGTGTGCTCTACCAGCATTTACATGGGATCTTATATGTGCGGATGTTGCGGACGCGAGTTGTGCCTCGGCTGCTGGGAGGAGTGGACGCCGTCGGGTCTGCTATATAGCGGGAGGCTGAACAGAATCGACCAGTGTTCGCGGAAACGCCGACACGGGAGGGAAGCAATGCTATTTGTCACCCGTGCCAAGGAAGGCGAGATTCAAGAACTCCTCGAACGAGTCATGGCACACATCTCTCAAGAGAACTTTTCGAATTCTACCGACCATGATGACGAGGTTATTGCTCGCATTCCGAAAACCACTGCAACTTGCCCCTATCCGAATGGTCCTCGCTACCTTCCTGTTCCGCGAACCAAACATTCCGATCTCCCTCTCGAGGACTTTCAATGTCTGTGGCGCAAAGGCGGTATTCCCTTGGTCCTCACCGGCTTGCTTGCTGGTTTCCAACTCCCTTGGGATGCTCAATACTTTATCGACGAACATGGAGAGGACGAATGTCTCATTCACGACTGCACGGACGACAGCACGATGGAAGCAACCGTAGCCAACTTCTTTTCCACATTCTCCGGAAGCCTTGGAACATCTTATAAGCTCAAAGACTGGCCACCTACGGCCGATTTCAAGGATACCTTTCCGAAACTCTTTGCCGACTTCGAGAACGCCCTTCCGTACCCTACGTACACCCGCCGTTCCGGTCCCTTGAACCTTGCGTCACACTTCCCTCCAGGATGGAATGCGCCCGACTTGGGTCCAAAGATGTACAATGCCTATCCTGCAATAGATTTCCTTTCCTTGAACGAGGACGCCTTGACACCGGAGCACAAGGTGCAGCTGGCGAAGGAGGTCACCGGCACAACAAACCTCCATCTCGACCTCACCGATGCCGTCAACATCATGCTCTACACCAGCGGCGGTCTCGATGCCCCTCTGCTGTCTACCACCGAGAAAGGCATTCCGCTCTGTGGCGCAATCTGGGACATCTTCCCTCCTTCCGCCGCTGCAACCATTCGTGCCTACCTCAAGGAGAGGAATGAGGACGTGGATGATCCGATCCATCGACAAATCTATTACCTCTCCGAGCATGACCTTGCCCAGCTGGCACAGAAGGGGGTCGGCTCATATCGAGTGTTTCAGCAGCCCGGCGATGCGGTTTTCATTCCCGCGGGGTGCCCTCATCAAGTTAGGAACAGGAGGAGTTGCGTCAAGGTAGCCGTGGACTTTTTGACGGCTGAGAACGTACATGTCTGCCGCAAGCTCATCGAGGAGGCGAGGAAGATGGCGCCCAGGGTTCCGAAGCCGGGAAATAAGGGCATGGCGAAGGAGGATGTGTTGCAGCTCTGGACTTGTCTCGGGTTTGCATGGAGTGCGTTGGAGGATTTGTTGAAGGACGAGAAGAAGAAGGGAAATGGTGTGAAGAATGAGGCGTTGAGAGTGAGGCTGGGGCAAGACGGAGGTCTCAAGCTGATGGAGGATAAGCACGATGGTGGTACCAATGGATCCGGAAGCCATCACGGCGGTGACTATGACGACGAAGGAAGTTCCGGCTCGCTCACACCTCTTCCCGAGCCGATGGATCATGACCGCCAAGAAGAAGCCGCGGTAAGCAAGAACCGGAACATCATGGACAGAGTCGAAGTGGTCGTTAACAATCCTAAGAAACCATCGTCGCCGGCTTCACTCGACAAACCCACGACCGCCAATCCCGTCCGATTCTTTGCATCTCGCTTCATGGCTCAGCGCTCGGCTACATCAGAGAGTGGAAGTGGGGATGAGGGACAGGACAACGCGTTAAGTTTGCATGATTCTATCAGTCAGCAGTCGGGTCCCATTAGCGAGACCGCACCAGCACCAGCGCCGCTAGTAATTAATGGTGGTGCGTCTGTGGAAGCGATGGACGTTGATAGTACCACTATTCCTAAGCAAGCCGCCAGCAGCGGCATGACCGCTACCGGCGGTTTATCCACGCCTAGGGTCCAGAACACCGGAATCAGTCGCAGCCCCATTAGTGCTTCGAAGGAATTCAACAAAAACACCGGCAGCAATGGCACCCCCGCCATGACCAAGACTCCGGCACAGCCTGTGGCCCCCATCGCTCCCATGGCCCCCATGGCTTTCCCCAAGGCTGGCACCACCTCCAAGACGGCTACCACATCTGTCACTACCGCTCCCTCTACCAAGCCTACTCCAGCCGTCACCACCACCACCACCACCAAAATCCTGCGCACGACGTACCTGAACCCGTACGACGACTTGTTGTGAATTGTTGGGCTTTCTGTCTTCTTTCACTGTTTGCATTTCCCAGTCGGTGCTTCGGAGTCTATATCATTGTTGATTTTTCGAATTTCCCAGCTGCTGTCTTTTCATAATTGCTTTCTTGCTTGGAAAAAAAACGTTACTGTACTTCCTTTTTTTTTTTTAGATCTGGGGTGGTTTGTTTTTTGATCTGAATGGGGATGTTTACCCCCCGCTGTCACTAGTGCTTCTTTGTGCTGGGTTGAGTCTTGGGATGCTAGGTGTAGATTGGAATGAGAAGCACATGTGTTAGAATTTTGTTAGGGATTGTCGGGACGTGTTCATTCAGTGCATTGAAATCTATACGCCACCCGATGCCATCCCATCCCACCCACACACTTCGTTATTGACAGAGACCCTCCCAGCGCAAAGACACCCAATTCCATATCGACATATCGTAAAAAAAAAACAAAAACAAAAGGTATCATCACATCATCCCTAACATTACCTCTCCCAATCCCTAAGAAAAATAAAACCCGAAAAAAAAAAAGCCAGATACAAGTAAAAGTAAACCCTTCCCTCCTCGAAAAAAGTGACACCCACAACTCCTAAGGAAAGCCATTCTATACAACCCCCCCTTACACATACCTCTCCCTCGCCGCACTCATCACCTGCCATCCCATCAGACAAATCCACACCGACACAAAACTCGCAATCATCTCCATCGCAAACGCTGTCTTCCACAGATTACACATCCCCTCCTGCTGTATCCTCGCCAACGTATCCAACGACCTACCCCCCCAGAACCCAGCCGCATAAACATACCGAACACAGTTGTCGTTCACACTCCCCATTGGCCCCCACAGCTCTATCGACGCCTTCACCAACCCGGTGAGCCAGAAAATGAAGAGGATGAATGAAGCGAGGACGATAGGGAGCGGCAGCAAAAGGTGGATGTAGTACAGAACAACAGCGACGATGACGAAGATCATAGTGAGGGAACCGGTAGCAATGAGGAAGTAGTAGTACCTTTGGGGTGATGTTAGCGCGGACGAGGGAGGGAGGGGGAGGCGGAGAGAGACATACCATGGAATCGAAACCATCAGCCGTGTCTGCACGTATGTGAAATAGCTGTAGGTCCCCACTGTGATTGCGCCGCAAACGAAGAGAACGAATAGTAGCAGCGACAGTGCGACCTCAGGCCACATGTAGGCGCGGCGGGTGCGCACGACATGGACGGTTCGCTCGCGCCGCCCCATTGACGTGTAGGCGGAGGAGGAGAGGGTGGTGGAAGTGGTGGTGGAGGCGTGGGCAGCCAGTTTGAGTTATGTAGGCGGGGTTGTTGTCGGGGGAAGATGGGTTGTGTGTTGTGGGAGAGGCTGGAGGTGAGTGAAGTGATCGTCGGTTGTCGAGTGGTATGGAGGAAAGAGAGCGAGCGAGAGACAAAAGAAGTTTTGGCGTTTGCTCGAGTTCGAAGGGAGGTGAATCGAAAATGCGGTGGCTGCTAATGTAACTTGTGTCTGCAGCTAGTCGAATGGGTACAGAGGCTGTATCGGCCGCGTGTGCCAGCATTTCAAATTTCTGAGTTGTCCAACCTCTTCTTTTCCCACTCCTCCTTCCCCAAACCCCGAACTCCTGTCGCGGCCCTGCAAAGTATTAAGGGACACGTTGTTCCCCGCATTAACGCACATACTCAGGTACAGCATCTAAGGAAGACTAATGGCAACCCAGTCGACACTGAGAGGCTTCTGGGAATTGCGAGCTTGTCTTATCGCTGGCTATCGAGCGTCGCACAGGAGATGTAAACAATGGTTGCTGCGGTAACCGTGTTACACAGGAACAATACTCGACCAAGAGCAGCGCTTACGTGCAGCTCCATTTAACACCGCGTGTTGCTGTGTCCCCGTATGCAAAGGAAACGAAACATCAAAGGAAAAGAGTCTAGAGTATGTTACATGCACCCGTCAGAAACGAGTCAGAAACGATTAATGTCCCTCCCCAGGATCCAATTCAAGAACCTGTTATCCCCGTCAGTCCCGCTCTCTCCGCACCACACGCGCGCGCACCGAAGTCGAAACTCACCAATAAGTCGGAATCAATACTCTATTCCTCCAACTGACGCTCTTGGTCATATACGCCGTTCTCCACAGCAGCCACGCCATCCTCCCCTTCACATCCACCCCGTCCGTCTGCGTGATCGCCCTCCACCCACCTAGATACGCCATCACCCCCAGTGAGCGGAAACGGAACTCCTTCTCCCCCGCCACATCCGCCGCCCCGTGTTCCTTCTTCCTCGCCGCCTTGTTAAGCGACTTCCCGAGCCAGTTGGCCTGTTGGTTCGCAACCTGCGCCGTCGCGGGGAGGTGTTTGTCTACAATCGCCGCGCAATCGCCAAGCGCAAAGATGTCGTCGAGGGGTGCTGGGGTGCCGCCTGAGGTTGGTTCGGCGAGGACGCGGAGGTGCGAGTCAACTTGGATCTGTCCGCCGCGGGGAGCCTTCACAATCTTCATCTCCGTCGGCTGATTGGTGTAATCGCGATGGAGCAGAAATGGTTTTCCGAGCGGACCGGCAACAAATGGGTTTGTAGCGAGTCCTGTACTCCACACCACCGCGCCAACAGGGACCCTCCCGTCCTCCTTCGTAACGATCGCGTCCGCCTGGACTTCCAGCACGTGGTGCGACGTCTTGACATCAATATGTTGTCTCCGAAATACATTCTCGGCATAAACCTGCAGCTTCTTGTCGAACATCCCTAGAATCGACGGGGCCACATCATAAACCGTGATTTTTGCCGTCTCCGCAAGTGTGGGGTAAACATGTACCAGATCATCTCTAAACAGATCGTGAAGCTCAGCAGCAAACTCAATCCCAGTCGGTCCACCCCCAACAATTGCGAAATTCAGCAGCTCCTTCATCCTCTCCGAGGAAACGGTAGGAAGAGATGCTTGCTCAAACCGCTCTAACACCCTACTCCTGATCCTTCGTGCGTCACTAACATCTTTCAGAAACATCGCATGCTCCTTCACCCCCGGGATCCCAAACGTCTGTGCATAACTCCCCACCACAATAATAAGCTTGTCATAACCCAAATCAAACCTCACCACCTCATCACCAATACTTTCAATATGTACGAATTTCTTCCCAATATTTACACTATCTGCCCACCCCCGTATCACTTCAACACCCTTGATAGAATGTGAACTCTCCATTGCAGTCCGGAACTCCAGCGTCCCAACAGCGGTACTAGCAAGGAGAGGCGTGAACACAAAGTAGGTACGTGGAGTGATTAGAATCGGTTGGTACTGTTTTGTGTCGAGAGACCGCGCGACGCCGAAACCGCCCCAGCCCGAGCCGAGGATTAGAACGCGTTCGCGAGCTGGCTCAGTTAGCGCGAAGTTGGGATGGAATGGGGATTGGTTGTAGATACCGCGCTTGGATTCGTCCAGCTCCCGTAAAGAGAGGAAGCGGTGGTGTTGTAGGCATGATGTTGGTGCGATGGAAGAGAGGTGTTGCGGTCGGAAGGGGATCCGAAGGAGGGTTTTGGACGCCATGATTGCATTGTTGTGGGAAATAAAGAGATGACCAGCGCCATAAGTATGTGTTGACGTCTAGAATCGGTCGTGGAAACTGCCGATTTGATGTGCTATGTCGTCATCCCGAGTTCGGGTCAAACAAAGTACCTAATAATCTAATCAAGATAATTTGCACTGGGATTAATATGCTGGAAATACAATCCCCGACCCGGGCCCGAGAATCGCTGTATTTTTTTTTCTGTGGCGTGGAGATGGAGGTCGCATGTGGATGCCGAATCGAGTGATTTCCGACGTAAGCGCGGCGAAACGTTATCCCGATGGGTCCGGTACCTTTTTGCGAGTTACCAAGTGGTTGTCGGGTGCTTGGTATTGCTGCGCGCCGGATAGTAGCTCCTCGGAGAAATGGCCAGGACAAGCAATCGTCGGATTCGAACTCGGGTGGGAGGATATCGTGGTGAGATGACGGTATGGGTTGAAGGACCATCGTCATTATCAGAGTCGACTTTGTAATCTACTCGAATAGACTGGGGCAATTCCTGGTTCATCAGAAATTGTACAGGTGTTTGGAGTGACAGTACAAGCGCCACCCGCAGCCGAATGGTGTGTATGTGCGGGATCTGGACTCCGGACAAAAGACGATATGACGGACGGCTTCTTACCGCTTCCGCTGCCGCTGGCAGCCAGTAAAACAACACCGTCTACAAGGAGATATTCGCGATGGCTTATGTTGTTGCTTCGAATCTCTAACTCCCAGTATCTGTGTTTCCTTGCTGGAAAGTGTACACCCGTTACTCTACTCTAAATGTCCGTGCCGGGAATGTATCCAAGGTGTAGTTCGAGTTTCTATACTCGAGTACACTGTGTCTGACGGAAATTGCGATTAATCTCCAACAACTGACGTTCAATTGGCCTATAGAAAGTTTTGCCCCAAACCGAGCTTGTGGGGGATCTGGATCGAGACTTGGCTGGTGGTTGGTTTCCATAGATTTGATCCAGTTATCTAGATCTCCTTATCCGTCTGCGAGATTCGTGGACGGAATATAGCTCGGAATGGATATTACACTTTAGAAGTTGTTAGAGCCACCAGAGAGATACGTGCTTCTGGTGTTCCGAAGCGGCCAATTCGGCCTGTTATCGCCTTTGACTGGCCAGGTCTAAGCTAGCAGTGCCCATAAACTGCCAGATCTCGATCTTGGATGTCTATCTGACTGTGGAGTGGTATGGGAGATGGTATGCGGGTCTATATCTGACTGGTCTACAGATGATGGGACTGGGGGCTCTAGCGGCTTGCGGGGCGGAATAGTGGTGGGTTCAGCATTTACCTTGAGAACGTCACAGTGCTGCTGTCATAAGATTTACATTCTGACTGCGCGCTGCGCTTGTGATAGGGTTCAACTTCTCAAGTTTGATTCGAGATGGATTCGCGGTTGGTTTTGCATCACGAACGTAGTGAAATTTCCGAGTTTAGACAGGGTTTCTCCATAGCTACCCACTCGTTGAGACTGGTTCGTATTTTCTGCACACTCATTGGCGAGGCTTCTGTGATAGCCAATTGGGTAGAGAATGTACAATCAACATTCGCATCATTGGTGAATAGTGTTCAAAGGCAAGATTTCTCCCTCTCCAATCGATCCCATTAACAACAGCAAGCTCTTGAGTCCCTCCTTTAACAAACCCGCTCTTGCTTCACAAAGCTCGTTCACCAGCTTCTTCTTCATGTACCCTTTTAGCTTTTCTAAACTCGCGCATACCAGCCCGTTGGCTTTAGTCTCAGAGGGTGTTACACAAAACTGGAGTTGCTTCAGATCGTCCTGCGCAGCTGCAAGAATAAGGGCTTAGGGTAAGGGCTCCTTTGTCTGCTCAGTGCTGAGCAAGAAATCTCATGCGGACCTTCCGACCGGTCGACCGGCGAATACCCATCCCGCCCGTTTCCAGTCTGCCGGGTTGAAGTGTCCTGACGCTTCTCGATAACAGATACATACCGCTTCACCGTTGGTCACTTTTGTTGCGCTTGGATAGTAAGATAAAGTGCAGTGCATAAAGCCGGTGCCGTCTAAAAGCGCAAATTAGAGTTTTCATGGCTACAGAACTAGTAACGGAGGACGTAATGCAGGGAAGACACAATGTGTTTTTCTTGTGGCTTACAGTGGAGTACACCTGGTACAGGGATCCGGACTTAAGCTCAGGAATTGTTTATTTACAAACATCTCGAATTGTGGAATCACAGTGATAGCCGTGGAAACTGCTTTTCCGGGAGCTACATCCATACCATAATAGCATCTGTTTGAGTGAGGCTGTTTCAATCATGCAGAGTGGCTCGAGCACCAGCCCCCACCACCAGCTATCCATGATAATCCATCATTTTCTTTGTTCCTCCCGTCTCAGCAATTCCCCGAACGGACTTCCAGGGCCTTTGAGGAATATAACTTCCTATGTCTTGAGTTACGGCAGGGCTGAAGCGCCGCAGAAGCTCGAAAGCAAACAAAGAAAAGTTGGTTATTTTTGTTCTGGATTGGTGCCATATCGACGCGACACCAAATCGAGAAAAATCCGGTCATAATATTCGTACCAGAAAGACGGGAAGATACATAAGCCGGTCGAGAATAAGAGATAAGACAAGTTGAAAAAGGCGCGGAGTTGTTGGGGATCGGGATTGCAGGTGGTCGTTGGTCCAAGTACGAACTTTTTCACGATAAGGGTGTTTGTTCTCGGTGTCTTTTCCTTTTACACGGTATTCATGGTTAACGGAGAGGCGGGGAGGAGGAGACAAAAACAAAGGGTGGAGGCTGAGAGGCGTTATTGGGTATGCAAATGAAAGTATCGCGGTGTGGACCCTGTGATCACTAAGTGTGTGAATATTGCAGCACCCATAAATCTATCCAAAAAAACTTTTAACACTCTTTACCCTCAGTCCCTACCGCCCCTCCTCAACCCTCTTCTCATACGCCTCCCACCCAGCCGCTCTATACTCCTCCGCCGTCTTCCGGGGCTCCTTCGCACCAATAATCCCCCTCCCCACAATAATCACATCACACCCCTTCTCCCGCACCACGCTATCCGGCGTATTATACTGCTGTCCCAACCCATCCCCCTTACTCCCCAAATTCACACCAGGCGTCATAACAATCCAATCTTCGCCCTCCAAATTCTCCACTCCCGTCTGCGCAATGAAACCCATCACAAACTCCTTATCCATCCTCGCCATCTCCAGCGTTTTCTGCAAATACTCTCCTCCACCAAGATTCCCCTTCGACGACATCTCCCCCAACAGCAGCAGCCCGCGCGGCTCCGAGATCGTGGCAACAACCTCCTTCAACCCCGCAATTATCCCTGGTCCGGGAACGGAGTGCGCATTTGTGATGTGTGCCCACGACGCGATGTTGTACACCCCGCCGCCATACTGTGCTTTCACCGTAGAGCCGATGTCGGCGAATTTGCGGTCTTCGAAGATGAGGAAGTTGTGGGTTGACGCGAGCGCGGCGAGGCGGGAGGTGAAGGTTGTGATTGCATCGGGGGTGGTGAAGGGGATGATGTCGATGTGGGTTTTTGCGCAGCAGATGAGTGGGCCGAGGGCTGTGGGGAGTTAGCGGGGGAGGGGGGAAGAGGGGAGGGGGATGGTACTGTCGAGGAGGGTGAGGATCGCGTCGGCGTCGGTTAGGTCGAGACTGACGCAGAGGTTGGTTTTCTTGGCGGCGATGATGGAGAGGAGGGTGCGCCCGACGGCGGCGGGGTGGGTTTGCGCGCGGGATTCGTAGGTGCGGGCTGACATGGCGGTGAAGATTGGCGGTGATGGTGGATTGAGGGTGACGAGTTTTGGCGGGGTAGCGGGGCTGACGGAAGCTGCCGTGGCTCGTGTCGCCTTCACAAAACATCACTTGCCTGTTGTTTGTCTGCGCGTCCGAGACCCATTCACTCGATTTCGACAATTACCATTCACATCTACAGTCTATCGCACAACCTGCTTAAGTATCTACTCCTTAACCTCCGCAACCTCAGGATCCACAGTATGCTTCTGTCGAGTCTCCTCCACCGGCTCCGACGACGCAGCACTCGAAGCAACAGCAGCAGTCTGCGCCTTCATCAACGGATACCTCCCATGCGTCTCCTGGAACCTCATCACCGCCACCCACCCAATCACCGCAATCCAGTACAAATTATACGTAATAACCGAACTATACGTCGCACTGTTCTGCCACCCCAACACTGCCTCCTATCAGCGACTGCAAAAGCCCTCCATCTGGAATGCAACCTACCAGAGTTGAAAACTCCCCATTCGGCGCCGCCCCTAACTTTTGGCGAGCAGCAGTTGACGTGCCACACAGACTTGTGGATGTTGTAGCTTCCCGGTCCAGCCCCAGTCTCCGCCACATCCGCACCAACGAGCTGCGCAAACTATTCACCCGTCAGACATCGTCCAGAATGATGGTTCGCACACATACCTGGTACATATCGAACGACCATGCCGCCTTGCTCAGCAGTCCGGATGCCACAAGATACAGCAAACACGTGCTCCCGATCAAAAACCACTGCAGGGCCGTCTTATTCCCCCCTTTATACACCAGCCACCCAACAAGCGCCCCCGCCAACAACCCGGTAATCGCCGGGATTGGAAACGCCGACGCAGGTTCGCTGAGACTCACGCCACCAACAAACACGATCGCCTCCAGCCCCTCTCTGAGCACGGTGATGAACGGCAAAATAAACATCGCATACTTCCTGGCATAATTCTTGAACGATCCACCTCCCACCGTGGGTTGTGCTGCCATTGCGTCGGCAATTTTTCCCTTCCATTTTTCTTGCATCTTGTTGATTCGCAGAAGCGCGAAACCCATGAGGGTGATTATTATGGCGGCAAGAACGGAGAAGATTCCTTCGTAGAGATCTTCGGTGCCGCTCCAGAGGTTCCTTTTGAGGCCGTAGAAGGCGCCGATCAGACCGCAGCCGACGATGAGGCATATCGTGCCTGCGGTGAAGGTGCCGAGCCAGACCTTCAATTCTGTCAGTACCTTTGGATGAACGGGAGGGAGATGGGGATTGACCTGTCTCACGAGACGCTTGTGGATCGTCACATCATTGTTGAGCGTCTGCCTCACGAACGACAGGAGGATGGCGACAATAATCGACGTCTCTACCGTCTCGCGGAAGACGATAAAGAACACTATTTATGTTGGAAGTGGAGTCTGTTGACGGGTGAGGGTAAGACACTTACCAGGAGCCGAGAATACGTTTTTGCCCATTTTGAAGGGCGAAACAAAACAATTGCAAGATAAAATATAATGGATGCTATCAGATATGTTTCTGGCAATCGGGCCACCAATATATGTGGAGGCAGCGCGACAATCAATACAACAACAACGGATAGGAAAGCGTCAGTCACAGCTCATATATCGGATGACCAGGATTCCAGCTAGCAGCAGCCACACGCACGAACTGGGGTTCAGTCAAACTCTTCACAATTTTTTCGTTCGGGTGGTGCAGGAAAGCTGATGGTGGGAGAATCGGCACACGACCGGATAGGAGCATAACGTTCGTTACTCCTCAATTCCCCAAGACAGATCCAAGTGTCTAGCTTTCGTCCTCTCCCGAATCCCCGCGTAAACTCGGTTATTCAACGAATTACGTGTAATAATGCATATCCTCGTATCTTCATACACGTCTCAGGTTCCCATACAAGTCATGATCTCATACAAGATCTCATACACGACCCACATCCAGTTGTGTAATAAATAATTTTTTCGGCTTGGAAATTTGTGAAGTTCCCGAAGTAACTGTATGTAGGGTTTCTCCGATGGATGCGCGATTTATCTGATGACATGATTGTCGTTAGAGGTCGGGCTCCGTAGCCAATGAATCGTGCAGGTCGCCTGCATAATCGCTAGTTTGGACTAAAGCGGGGGGCATCTGATAATCGGATTCGTTGGAATGTCTAGGAGAAAAAAAAAAAACTAGCTGTCCTCCTCATGGTACATGTATCTAAATACAATTTACCATAATCTGGCAAAATTCGGCACTGCCGTACTGCATTGACCAAATCCAGGCACGATGGATTGATCTGGCATTGTGTAGAGTACGACTCTCTGCCTGGATCCGCGGCCGAGAGTTGGCTAATACTACTACTATTACTACTACTAAATACTACTACTCTAGCGATTCGGATATCCAGAACATCGAAGGCTTGTTATGTATTAAGCATTCGCGCAAAGTCTTGTCCAGCGCATCAATCTTGGCCTTTGACCAACGATGTGAATAATTGACAAACAAACAGAATCCTCATCCTCATCAGCACGGCAAATATCTTCTCCTCAATCCAACTCCCCGAAATGTCATGGCAAAAAATCTTGTGGCAAGTTCCACGCTTGGAATTGGCAGCCCCCCACAATCACATCATTGATCAGATAACTACCAAGCACCGCCAATTTCCCCGTTCGTTCGTAAGCTGAACCTGAAACAACCAGAATAATCATCTGATAACCTTACTTTCACTTTTACATGCATGTGATCAATAGATTTGGTCCGGAAATTTTTCAGTTCATGACCAAAGAGGAAGAAGCGCGTCGCGATGGTGCGGGGTTCTCAAGGACCGGAGCGGGGGGGTGGTTGGGCTTCCGTTGCGAGAATAGTACCGCCGAACCGGCCGTTTGTTGCACGAAATTGTACCTGAGTAGAGTACATAATATCGTACTCAAACCCGGTAAAAGAGAAAGAGACAAGACAAACCCCCCTTTCAGCCTTCCTTCGTGGCTGCAGATTTACCGCCAATTCGTTTATATGTGCCAATTATAGAGTCGAGTCGC
Organism: Wilcoxina mikolae CBS 423.85; assembly: GCA_014904905.1. Lineage (NCBI taxonomy): Eukaryota > Fungi > Ascomycota > Pezizomycetes > Pezizales > Pyronemataceae > Wilcoxina > Wilcoxina mikolae. The sequence continues at coordinate 30,079 of MU122155.1, read as the reverse complement.
GTGGTGGTACGTTTTTTTCGAGCTGTGGCGGGAAGGTCTCGATTCAGCAGCAGCAGAAAGGATTTGCTTCTGTAGCGATTTTTAGCTCCAACAAGCAGCGGCAGTTTGCCGTAGAGTGTCATAAATCTTAACCCCGGCGCATACATATGTACAACCCCCAATTCCCTAGCTCCTGGGTAGCTTAGCTAGTTTTTGCACCTACCAAAAACCCGGTGTGATGGAAGAAAGCGGAATGCAACTATACGCAAAGGTCTGGATCTGGATCAATGACGCTGCAGCGACCTGTTTGAATATATTGCAGGTGAAGTAAGTGTCTCTTTTCCTGCGCAGCAGCCAGCCATCTCCGCGACATGATGGCTTCCGTACAGCAGCAGCTTCTTCTTCCTCTCCTCTGCATACTTCTCCTTTCATCCTCAGCCCTCGCAAAAACGGTAACATACAACTTCACCGCCACATGGACCACCGCGAATCCAGATAATCAGTTCTCGCGAAAAGTCATCGGCATCAACGGGAAATGGCCGATACCGCAGATCGATGTGGATAAGGGCGATAGACTCATTGTTCATCTATACAATGGTCTGGGAGATCAGGATACAAGTTTGCATTTCCATGGATTGTTCCAGAATGGAACGACATTTATGGATGGCCCTGCGATGGTTACCCAGTGTCCGGTGCCCCCGGGAAAGAGTATTACTTATGATTTCACCGTGAGTATTTTTTACACCTTTGTGTTTGAGCTGCGGCTGACGGGATATGCGCAGATTGATCAACCGGGCACGTACTGGTACCACTCCCATGTGAAAGGACAATACCCCGATGGTATCCGGGGTCCGTTCATAGTCCACGATCCAGAGGGACCCTACAAAGGCCAATACGACGAAGAAATCGTTCTCTCCTTATCCGATTGGTACCATGAGCAGATGCCGGTGCTCACCAAGAAGTTCATATCCTACACTAACCCGACCGGCGCGGAACCAGTGCCGCAATCCGCGCTCATGAACGACTCGCAAAACGTCACTGTGAACGTGCAGCCGGGAAAGACATACATGCTCCGAATGGTAAACATGGCTGCGTTTGCTGCGCAGTATGTATGGTTTGAGTCGCACACGTTCCGCGTGGTGGAGGTGGACGGGATATACACCGAGCCCATGGAGGCGGAGATGCTGTATCTTACCGCTGCTCAGCGGGTTAGTGTGTTACTCACCACCAAGAACGAGACTTCAACGAACTATGCGTTTGTGGGGAGTATGGACGAGGTAATCACCCCACCGTAACGCCTCGTAGAATGAAGTACTGATCCCCGCAGGACCTCTTCGACAAAGTCCCCCCCGGACTCAACCCGAACGTAACCGGCTGGCTCGTCTACGACTCCACCGCCCCTAAGCCCGCAGCGCAAGAAATCGCCGAATTCAACCCCCTCAACGACATCAATCTCGTCCCATACGACAAAGAACCCCGTCTCCCCCCACCAGACTACTCCTTCACCCTAAACGTAATGATGGACAACCTAGCAGACGGTGCAAACTACGCCTTCTTCAACGACATCACTTATGTCCATCCCAAAGTCCCCTCCCTCTTCACCGCTCTTTCAACCGGTGAACTCGCCACAAACCCAGCGGTATACGGAGAAAACACACATTCATACGTCTTCAACCACCTGGATGTAATCGAGATCGTCATCAACAACCAAGACAAAGGAAAACACCCGTTCCATCTCCACGGCCACGCATTCCAGGTTGTCCACCGCAGCGCGGAAGCTGCTGGCGACTACGACCCGTCGAACTCTTCGTTCCCGGATGTACCGATGAAGAGGGATACTATCCTTGCCCCGCCAAACGGGAACGTCGTCATCCGCTTCCGCGCTGATAATCCCGGGTTGTGGTTGTTCCACTGTCATTTGGTACCCTACCCCCATCTCCCATCCCCCCCACACACGCTGACAGAAAATAAAGGAATGGCATCTCCTCTCAGGTCTAGTAACAACATTTATCGAAGCCCCTCTAGAGATGCAGAAGAACATGACGATACCACCAGACCACTTGGCGCTGTGTGAAGCGCAGGGGATCCCGACAAAGGGGAATGCAGCGGGGAATACGAAGGATTTGTTGGATCTGACGGGAGCGAATAAGAGTCCGGATAGGCTGCCGAAGGGGTTTACGAAGAGGGGGGTTATTGCGTTGGTGTTTAGTGTTTTGAGCGCGTTTTTGGGGATGGGTGCAATTGTTTGGTATGGGTTGGCGGAGATTCCGGGAAGTAGATAGAGTGGTAGAGGAGGGGTGGTTGATTGTGTTTTATGTACTGGAGAGAATTATGTCTCCAAACTCTCGGTTTGACACATGCATCCGAGTGACGGCGTCGGTGTTCTCGTGCCCAGAATTTTTCGCTCGGCGAAATTACAAGGTAAAGCGCAGAGGATGGCAGGCGAGGTCCGGAAAGCTGTGAAGGGTCTACCGTTGGGAAAAAATGAGAGTTGAAAGAACGGTTGTGTTACCGAGGAAAAGCAGTAAAACGTCACCAAAACGTTTTCGAACTGTTTTTCCTCGCCTGTAAAGTCGTTTTCAGAGCAACAATCGTTACAAAACGGGGCTTGGACGTATCCTGAAGACAGCCTTTTTCTCAACGGTACTTATTAACACTTGTATCTCATTTTCTTGTTCTCACGTGCAATCCACCTTTTCCTTCGAAGTGGTACGAGTACAAACAATGATAATCATCTGGTGCACCTCCTGGTTCTCGTCTCTGACCTTCTTGTCTATCACCGAAACTCTATTTCAACATTATCCTCACTATCGACGAGGCCTTCTCGCAGGAGTATGTCAGCGTCGACATATTTCGACAACAATTCGCCGCTGGAATGCGGGAAGCTTCACAGTAGAGCTGCCTGTGGGAGCGATACGTAGAGTACCCTCCCGCATCCTCTTGCGTTGTTCACCTGGTGGTAGGGATAGGTATGAAGAAGGCCAGTACGACGGTCTCCTTTGTAACTAGACACTCTGCTGATTTCAGCAGTACATCGAAATAGTTATTACTCCGCGACCGACACCAATTTCAATGCCACCACTTCTTCCAATGCCGCCGCCGTCACGTTCAAACCCCTGGCGACTACTGCTTGGTCGCCCGGGCAAAATATGGAATTGGGTCTCTGACGAGACCCGGTTAAGGGATTGTAAAGAAGGGGCCCGTACTGTACGGGGCGGCTGAGGGATTCGGCCCAGGCCCCGTTCCTCGACCAGAAATCTATCTACTAGTAGCCTGAAACATTCGAACGCCTGGCCGGTGCAAGCAATCATCAACCATCACACAACCAACCCATGAACACACGCTGAGATTCTTCCCATCGACGCCGATAAAACAGATTCCGAAGTATGCCAAGGTCCCGGAACGGAGGTCTGCCTGGTTATCCAGCAAGAGTACCCGCAAGGTTATCGCAACTTCCAGGAATAGGAATTCCTCCCAGGCTATGGTTCCTAATACTCCTCCAAGCGGCGACGGAAATGCTTATTTGGTTTGCTTTTGTCACTACGAGTCTTGCACGAACATTGCGCGAGAATCAAACGAAGCATGCATGGCATGGAAAGCCACGAGCAAATGGATCCCAGCTTTGGACAAATGCGTATCACCTCTTCATTCAAGTCGAATATGCAGTACAAGCTCGTACGAGCACGTACTTGCACTCTGTGGAGAAGAAAGCCAACGCCTCTGGCCTGCAACATGGAGGGAGGTCTATGAGATCGTCCAAAATTTCAATTACACAGTCGGATTGGGAGAGCTTTATCTTCGTTTAGGATTCAAGAGTCATCAAGATACGAAATATTGGAAACTATGGGATAGATGTCTCCACAAATTGAAACCCGGACAATATCGACTTGACCCCACCTAGCTGTATAGACCTGCAGAGGAAGACTTGCTCGACAATGGCGAAGAAGATTCAGACTCGGAATCGGACTCTGATACGGAGCTCAGCAAACCCCTGTCCAAGGAGCATATTTATCTTCGTTAGGGCTTTAAGAGCCACCAAGATACCAAATACTGGAAGCTCAGAGACAGATGCCTCAACAAACTAAGGACTGGACAGTATCGATTATCGATTAGATCCTACACAACTATGGTCAACCGTGAAGAGCACCTCCCTCCGCCAGGTACACATAAACAAAGTTTCAAACGTACTGAAGAAACGCCTCCATCTTGAAAAGGATTCCGAGCTTGAAGATAAAGCCCTTGCACTCATCTTGTCTTTGATCACTGACACTCGCAGAGAGGCGGGGAGAAAGATACGTGAGGCTGCTGATAAGGAGTCGAACAAGCAGCTTGCTCTGGGGCAGGAATTTCCGAAAAGACGGAGAGGACGACCGGTGACCACTGGAAGATACGTCGGGCCTTAATGCTCTGCGTTTTTTGCACGATATCTGTACGTTACGTAGCAACAGCAGCGTTTGTCCTAACCGTTTCCTTGGCTCAAGTACCTCTGAGCCAATCGTTTTCAGTATCTCATTTCAGGGTATGTATGTTCTATCACCAACAGAGGAAGCTGAAGCTGACTATCGTGTACAGGAATTGGAATGACACAGTACGGCCTAGAGTAGGGCCTAGAGTAGGGCCTAGAGTAGGGTGAGAATTTATGAGGCGAATCACAAACAATAACTCGATCTTTCTGATGACGAACGACAATAAGTACTGCATTAACCAGCTATGCTAAGGAAACTATAATAATACTGAGAACCCTCCAAAATACCGTCATAAAAATACATAAAGTACAAATCAAATCATCTCATCATACATATGAAACCCATCTCGCCCAAACTGAATGTTAACCTGGTCCCCCATCCCCCAACCTGAAAACTCCTAAAAGAAAACCACCCAATTCCCGCTGAACAAAAATCCAGAAAAACACCCACCTAGGTATACCCCCTTCCCCACCAAAACTCCAACCCAAACTCCAATCAAAAACCTACGTCATACTCAACAACGTCAACCCCCCACCCAATCCCAAAACCACAAGCGCGAACGCCCACCACCCCCTACGATCAATCAAGCTCACCCCCGCAGGCGTAAGCGCAAGCACCCACATAACCGACCTCAGCAGGAACCCTCCCCAATTGAATGTCTTGACCGCATCATTACACGCACACGCTGGCGCATCCGCCTGCATCATTGGCGCCAGCAGGATCGCGGCTATTGTCAACCCCTGGAGGGAACTCGTGCTCAGAACAGGAGGAGAGAATGGTTTCGCAGCTGGAGTGGTGGGAATGGTGTTTGAGTCTGAGTCCACGGTGGCTGTGCGGTCTAAGTCGGTGGTGTTTATGGAAGCGTCGAGTTTTGCGGGTGGGGCGGGAGGTGGGGTGCATGTTGGTGTTGGTGCAGGTGGAGGAGGTGGGGAGGAAGGGCGGCCGAGAGACATTAGGTCGGATTCTTCGTCGAGGAAGGTAGATTCTTCGGGGACGAGGGGGTCGTTCTCGGCTAGCCAGGTGCGGAAAGAGGCGATGTCTGCAGAGGTGGCGGGGGGGATGGAGAGGGTGTCTTGGTATGCTTTTACTGCTTGGTCTGGATCACCAGTTAGCACTCATGGTTAGGAAGTGGGGAGTGGGGGAATGTACTGTATTGGCCGATCTTCCACCCCACCTCAACAAGAATCTGTAACCGCCGTTCGCCCAGGGGAGTCCTTGCCATCCCTCGCCGGTTCTTGACTGCCGACTCTGCCTGCGCGTCGAGGGCATCAAGCCTGGAAGAAAGCTCCGAGATGTCATCTTGCATGTGTAGCAAGACGCGGTGGTTCAACGTTGAGAAGCGACGGTAGACCTGGAGGTTTGGAGACTCGGCTATCGTTTTCGCGACCAAGGGGTATCCAGTATTGGCGGGGGGATATGACGTCTCCTCCGGTTGCGGCACTGCCCATGGCTCTGGTTCCTCTTCTTCTGAGGAAGACTGTGATTCCGAGGGCGAGGATACTGCGCTCTCTGATACGGTGACTATCGATTTCGGAACGTGGACCCTTGGCTTCGGCGGGGGCTGTGCCTTCTCTTCTTCCGGCTCTTGCTGTGGCTGTGGCTGTGGCTCTGGTTGATGTTTCATCTTCTCCTTCCTCATCCGTTCCCGATGCTCCTCCCTCAAGTCTCTGTCGTCAACATCCTCCACCGTTTCCTCTTCAGTCTTTTTCGCAGGCGAGTGGGTACGCTCGCGACTCACAGACATGGTAGTCCATCCTCCCGCACTGCCATCGCTATAAAATCCACCCTCAAGGTCGATGTCGCTTTCAATTTCCTCTCCGCTGACTTTTGTCATGGCACCTTCGTAATACTCCCGGTTCGACCTGCCCGCTGCTGCTTCCGCGGGTGAAGATTTTCTCCGCCTTCGTCCAGTACGGTTAACGTTCGCCTGGACCAGCTCCAGCTTTGGCACCGGCTGGGGTTTTGGAGCTGGAGGAGGAGAAGCACCCATGTAGTGGAATGAATCACTTCTTGACTGGTGATGGGAGTATCCGCTTTCATACTCCATCCTGGGTAGTGGAGGAGGAGGTGGTGGTGGAGGTGGTGCATACGCAGCACTAGGAGCGTATGGATCGTTCCAATCATACGTGGGGTATGCTGGCGGAGGTAGTTGAGGGGTATAACCATATCCGGAATGGTCCTGGTAATATGGCTGTGGAGGGTAGGGATTGCTGATACTTGCCCGCCTGGGGATGTGATGACTACCTCCCCTTGGAGTCGGCAGCGTATCTTCCTCGATGGATCCATAGGGTGCCACAGCAAAGGAATGCGGGCGCTTGGCACGTGTGCGTGGCTTTGTCTGGAATGATGGAGGTTTTGACCATGGGCCTGCTGATTGGGGCATGGCATAGTCGGGAGGGTAGTCACGCTTGGGTTGAGCCTGGACGAGGGGTGATATTGAATCCTCCTCGGGAGCAACAGATTCGATAGGAGATGAGGATCGTGGTCGCTTTGGAACCGGTCCTGGCTGCTCTGATTGTGGAGGCGGAGTGGGGATGGGGTCTGAAATTCTGGTGGTTGGAGCAGGGGATATCCGGGCTGGCTGTGGTGGGGGGTCAGAGATCCGGGCTGACGGTTGAAGAGCCGGCGGAGGAGGATCTGAAATCCTTACTGGCGGAGATCTCTGCCGTGTTTGTGGCTGCTCAGTATGAATGGGAGCTACAACGGGTTTTGACGGAGCGAGTGACGCTAGGCGCACGGTTCCAGTACTGGCATTTGACTGTGCAGAGGACGGGGGCCGCTGTGGCTGTGATTGATGCTGTTGGTAAGCCGGTGGTTTGGTGTTACTTTGCTGCAACTGCTGCTGGGGCTCTGGCTTTTTCTTTTCCGCAACTGGTGACGGTGGAAGAGACCGCCTGGCTGCCTTTGATGCTGGAGCTTGAGGGATCGGTTGGGTGGCCGCCATGGAGGAAGAAGTCGTGGTGATAGTGGTATTGACTGGAGAGGGAGCCTTACTACGTAGTGCAGGCTTTTTCTCGTCCGGCGGTGATTGAGGGGGTGTAATTGCCGGCGCATTCTCCCGTAGTTTCATCTCCGCGTAGGCGGGTGGAGGTGGTGTACTCTGGTGGTCGCTGCTTGCGGACTGTGGAGGAGACGGGGGTGCAATCTGGTTTGGGGGTGGAGCAGGAGCAGGAGCAGGAGGGGGAGGTGAAATAGTCTGTGATTCTCGCCGTCTCACTTCTGAGTAAGCGTGAGACGGTGGAGGAGGAGGAGGCGGATGGGCAGGCTGGGGAGGCGGAGGAGGCGGAATCTCGACAGCCATGGGGTGGAAGCTACTTTGTGGAGTATCTGGGATCCTGATCGCATGCTGGAGATTATTGTCTGTTGTAGTAATAATCGAAATACCGCCCGATTTCAAGCCTTCTCTCTTCTTTTCTATATTATACAGTCAATACCAGCAGACGTCAGTATCATTATGCAACTCGACATACCAGTTCTAGCCCGTTCCCTCTCACTCTTGTTCCGATGGTGCTTCTTTTCCCGTTTCTCCTCCCGTCTCTCGTCCCTCCTGTCCCTGTCCCTCCTGTCCCTGTCCCTCTCTCGCTCGTCCTTATTCCTCTGTTCGGTCTCCTCTCTATTCCTCTGCTCTTTCTCCCGCTCCCTCTGTTCTTTGTCCCTATGTTTCCTTTCCTTCCTCATCGCCGCCGCCGAGATCTCTTCCGCAGTGCCTCCGTTCTCCCAAAACATATCGCCTCTCGAGTGTTCACTCGACCTCGAGGTGCTTCCACTGAGACGCCTGATACTCCCACTCAAGGCTTCCCTGGAGATAGAGTGCTCCCTGCTGCCACTGGTCGTGGATCGCCGCTTAAGTTTATGCTTCTGAGAACGTGGTCGTGTGCTGTCCGAGTCTTGCTCATCGCCTGAGCCGTTCTCGCCACGCACGGTGTCGAGCGGGGAAGGTGGTGGTGCGCCCCGGGCATCGAGGATGTTTTTGTAGCGAGTCGCGGTCGGTGTCGTCGCCTGCGACATTGTGTATTCGGATGGAGCACGCGAATGCGAGTGCAGATGGTATGTGGTCTGTTTGTTGCGGGATTAGCTACATACGCTAGCGGGGCGCGGGAGTGCTAAACAGCGCAGCGGGAAGAGCGCAGGAATCAATGAGAACTCACCATGACTGCTGCCACTGCAGGAAAATATAAAGTGCGTACAGGTGGTGTAATATGGATACGGTGTCGTGGAGCGAGTTACAAGCTGTCTTTGAAGACGAATGGGAAACCAGAGTAGGAGCAGGCTGGTCGCTCCTTTAACGTTATTGTTTCTGGTTTGTTGGGTCGTGCCCCCGTAATTGCCCCTTTCGGTTGATTTTTGCTAAAGATAAATAAACACCCAAGCTTCCTCCCACACACACCGGGACGGCTGCAGTAGCTGCGAGCTACCAGCGAATGATAGGCAGAATTATGCCCTGCCCCACCATCGCCCCCTGAACTCTACATTCCTTATCGTCGCGTCAAATGCGAAGGAAGGAGGAGGAGCAGAAACATATGACCCCTCCCCCTCCCCCGCCCTCGCTTTGTGCCCCGTGGGGACAGCCAATCAACCACAATCCAACCCTCCACCGTCAATGCAAATCTCCACAGTCAGAGAGACGTAGAGTACAACAGACTTGCACTGTACTCGGGGCAGAACACATCCTGCGGCATCAAACGCGTTTGAATTCCCGAGTATGCATTGCCGCTGGCCATGGGGAAGTGCTGCAGAGGTACCCAGTACTCTGGGGAGCAAGTTCCCCGGGTTGCGGACACCCATGTCGCACCATTATTATTAGAAAGTTTCAAGTCTTTGGACCCCCTTGTGTCACCGACTCATCAATTGGTGGGGAACTACCCTAACCCTGGCTTTTGAAGCAAGCCACGTCCGATTCCGATGCAGAGCTGACATCATTCTACCGAGGTTGAAAATCCTCCTGTAGATCGTGTGTACAACTCGAGAGACGTCGCATGAGTAGAGTTTTTAACTGCTGACAGTGTTAAGAAAACACACACGGATTGTGTGCTTAAGAATGTTCTTATCGATATCGTTCACAGACCAAGAAATCCCCGGATTTTCGGTCTGTATGTGTGGGAAACTTCCAGAAGCCGACCCGACCAGCTGCTTGCATACGTCTCCGCCTCGTTAGGCTCATAATTCCATCTATTAATACCAATAACCATACCATTTGGTAGTCCGGCCCAAAAACCCAGAAATACCCGTGATGGCGCGGGAACGTCGAGGTCAGTTGATAGCGTCTGCGTTTATCGGGTAGTGCTCTATCAATAGCGTACAACTTGTACTTGCTTTTTCCGCCGGTAACTTTAAGGTAAATAAATGTTTATATATAGAGCCCTACCTTTCTTTCTTCTGATCACGCCTCACGAGCCTGTTTCTCGATCGAACCCCTCTAACCAGAGACAGGTTTAATCGAGGCTTTCGCGCAGAATCTATAGCTATACCTGCTTGCTTTTTGGCAGGCGACGGCTCCGGATATAGAGTTTATCGCATGGTATACGAGGTTTCGAATTCCTCCAGGTAATAACGCCCCACGGTGGTGTGGTGAACGAACGCCCTATTCAGCCCGGCTTGAAAAGACGGCTCTGATTTTGAGACTTGACTGTTTGCAGTAAATGTAACATGTTGGATGTATCTGCTCGACCCCGCGCCTGGTAGAGGGAGCTGTCAGATCGGTTTCATCTTGTGCATAGTACGAGCGCGAGAAGCAGGGAGCAATATCGCTTCTGGACGCCGCATAGAACGTACGCATTAAGTTCCTCTAACAGCGTATCGATGGTATTAATACTCGTACTCTACATCCCCGGTACCAACACATGCAATGTCAATCAAAGAAAACTTCTAGAACCTTCATAGTAATTATCTCGGCTATAGCACTACTATCCCCGGCCTTAGGGCAATATCAAAATACCCCAGCACCCGGGTTGCAACCTCCAACGTCGGTGCGCGAATTTTCCTCCGCCCATATATTGCCTACGTGATAGATTGAGCATATAGTATCTGTGCCTACCCACTTTTTGTGCAGCCGATAAGTGAGGACGGTTGCAGCCCTCTTCATACATACTCATACATGTTGTGATAGCCTGATCGATGGCGGGGTAAACATTCCAGAGCCTGGTCTATCATACATACCCCACGCATTGACGTATCTCTGCGTGTGTGCGTGTGCGAGGCGTACGGGTGCGAGTCACATTTCAATATGGAGGCAATGCGATGCGGGCGGGGAGTACAACAGGAAGCAGGCAATCAATCAAGCACGTCACAAGTGCAATATATAACTTGCGATGGGCATCGCACACTCAGATTGTATCAACCCTATGCAAGATAGCGGTTGTGTCCCGTTATTGGATGAGCGGGGTGCACAGTAAGTAATGCAACCCGACGTGTATGAAGTGGGTGTCCGATAGTCAAGGCTAGCCCTTTTGACAGTCCAGAATATAACGAACACTGGGCTCCAGGAAGTACACGTTGCGAATGCGCACGAAGCTGCAGAGCGAGGATATATTGTTTGGTCCGAATGTAAAGGAGCCTCATTACGGTAGTTTGCACCACAGAACAGCTAACAGGAATTAAAATATCTGAGTCTAAGTGATATATTATGTTCCAATCAACGTTAACGTTTTACGCAAAATTGCTGCGCCACTCATGAGCTTGATAGGTGTGTAAGATCTACGACTATAACTACTGAGAAGTGACTCCAGAGTTGAAGACTGCCGAGACACGAACTTCATAGGAAGTCCTTCAATAAAAACTGCTTGCCGAGTGACGGTAGGTGATTAGTTGTTTGATCATGCTAACTCTAGGGCTCACATTTACCAGGAAGTATCAACGCGTAAGAGCCAGTTTTTTGCCCAAAACTCGTGGTTGTTCGATCGGAGGACTGTTTGGGAGAAATTTGGTTTCAATAAAATTTAAAGTCCACGTGGAAAATCCGTCCACACTGGAATACGGGGCGATAACATCACTTCATACACAACATTGAGAATCTTTATATTAGTCAATGTGCTCTAAGCTCATCGGATATCGTGTGATTATCTGCAGGACAGTTTAACCACAACTGGCATCCCGCGGGCCCAGCAACTTAGGCATCTGAGTAATGAATCACGTTATATCACTCGCATGCCCTGTTTATCAAAATTGTGACATTACCAGTCTATTCCCTTACTCTGACTCATTGTTTAACCCAAAAGCATCCAGTCAAGGAATGAGTTTCATAACAACAGCGACACCCGGTCTATGCTTGAGCAAACTTCAGGCATTCTCACTTGATCTAAGATCTAGATATTACTAGAGAGCAACCTTACCCACTCATGATCACTTGTTGACGTATGCAATTGTATAATACAGGCATATCAGTTTTTACACCGGTGAATGTTGTACAAGTGGTGATTTAATTCGATGTAAATAAACACACAAAAACTAACCCGTGGCTGCGGCGGGAGCAGCTCGACATTCCTGGCCAGCTGGAGATGTTGAGGTAATGATTGAAAGCGCCTTATTATAAAGTTCGTACGGTACATCTTCAAGGCAGATATCAGCAATATACCCAATTTGCAACTCCTGCCGCTTCAACGTTCTCTCCGCTTCTCGCTTCAACTGCGCCTCTCTTTCAGAAGTTCTTTGCTCTTTGGCCTCTTGAGTCCATTCTTTCGACTCGGTCCCCCCGACATAATCTACCAAGGACTCTGGGTAGAGGTTCCTTCCTCCCGGACGTCGTACATCCTTGTTATCTTGGCCTCGGGTGTCGTTATGATCTCTAGCGCCATGAAAAACACCATTCAAAGAAATTTGGGGGGCGGGCGTGAAGGCGTCGTTCTCATAGGGTTTGGTGGAAGAAGGTCCAAAAGCATAGCCGTATTCATACGGGACTCGGGGTGCCTTGCTGCCTGGGGTTTGCTCACGAGGCCGCGAATCCGCCGCCAAGTTTTCGACATCATAGTCCATGTGCCGGTGACGTGGCGATTCTAAACTGCGACAAAGGTTAGCGTGCATAATGAGAAACTTGGGGTATTCAAAGGCGTTTATTTGTTTGTGCATTACTTGATTGTTTGTCGGGGTGATTATACGCCGTTCAGTCTTCTCGACATTCCTGACGTGGAACGGAGTTTTGAAACAAAGATCTGACAGGGAAGTAAATGAACACGGTTAGTTGAGCTCACCTGTCTGAACTCCAGCCTGGTCTGGTACCGCCGCTATTTCTTTGCATAGATGGAGCTCCGGGACTGCGCCTCATCTCAAAAGTATTGGGAACGTCACCGTGTGATGCGCTCGACTTCGGTCGCCTCAGGGGTGAAGCTAATGTCTGGCGTTCGGATTCTCGGCGGCCATGTGTGGTGACAGGTTCGACTTCAAGGTTTGTGTACATAGGGGAAGGCTGCCAGTTAACTCGTTCAGTACTCTGCTCTCCCGCATAACTGTAGTCAAACCCGTTCAAGGATTTTCGGTTGTGTAGCCCAGATCCATGACTGGCTTGGTAAAAGTCGTCACTGCCATGTTGTTGGGAAGATAAATTGGGACCCCCATAAACTGGTTCCGCGCTCGACTGTTCGAATTCGAATTCCGACTCCTTAGAACAGAAATCGTATCTATGCGATGCAGGATAGATCGGGCTTCTGTTATTATAGCTTGTCTCATCGTCATCAACTTTGATCGTAGGTTGGCGATAATTGGATCTAGACGTTTGATCTGAGGATGCGTCGTACGTCAGTTATAGAAGGCATCACAACAAAGTGCGTGATTGTACCAGAATATCGGTCGTCATGGTTGAAGGCTGAGCTACGTTCAGCCTTCCTCGACGGTTCTGGATAGCTCGTCAGATGGTAGCCTGAAGGGTAACTTGGGCGGTCCTGTGGAGTCGGAGCCTTGGAATCCTGCTGGTCTTTCCACAGAACCAAAGCTCCGATGAACTTTCTATTCTCTTCCAATTCTTCCTTGGAAATATCGTTGTGACTGTGGTTGTCCCCCAAAACATTGATGATCTCATCAACTTCGGCTTCGATTGTAGCCTCTCCCCAAGGGAATATCTTGGAGTGGTCGGGCGCAAGGATAATTGCTGATTCTGTCGCTTTTGTGGTTTGTCCCTCTTTGGTCCTTTTTATCTCTTCAACAAGTTCATAGAACATTTCTTCTATTCGACTAAATGTTTCGAGTTTCTGCTCGATACGCGACAGCGAGGCGCTATGAAGCCACTGAAATTAGCGAGGTGACGATGGTGAGAAATTCAAACTTACTTCCCTACGTTAGCAAGATATACCGCGATGCTATTTAGATGCACTGATAGCTTATTCTGAATTGCTCCTACATCCTCCTTCACGTATTTGAGTCTCTTCCATGAGACCTTCTGCTTCCCACCATCAAGCTTCGTATATTTCCTCTTGAGTTCATCCAACTCTACCAATGTTTCCTTACAGCGTCCGACTACCTCTTTCAAATTCCGTCCTTGAGAGGGGCGGCATCTGGATACAATCGACGTTGGATCGTCGATGTCGAATTGGAGCTGTTCGAGTGTTGCATGCAAAGTGAGGAGCTCCCGACAAAGTTCCCGAAAGTCGCTTGGGCCGTCTTTGTAGGAGAGGTAGAGGTTCAGGGCTAGGCTTCCGACGGCCAGGAAGTCCCCGGCGGAAAATCCAAAACTCATGATGATGAGATCTCGAAAGGGTTGTGGAGGGTGGGAGGGATATCACGACTCGTGAGTGTGAATTCGAATTCGTGTCCATGGCGCCAACATGCCTACCATCATTGAGCCGCTTGGTACATGGATCACGCGGGGAACATACCGAACAAATCAGTTATTATTGTTATCATTCGCGGGGTTTTGAAGGTTATGCTGTTTCTTTTTTGTATAGCCTGGGGTGTGTTGCACAGGTTGCCTAGCTGGCGCTTCCTTTGTGCGGGGTGGCAGGAAGTGCTTCTAGAGGTACTGTTGTTTTTCGGCACTTTTTGAGATGTGATCATGAACATTCTTCACCTCTCGTCCGTAAGTGCGGTTCGTCCCAAGACTCTGGGGTAGATAGATTTAAAGCTGTGGAAATTCGAGACTTTATTCGTAATTTCGGTATCCTTTTAGCCCAAAAAGGATTGATAGCAATAGCTTCTTAAGTACTTACTTATGTGCCTTACTTACCTAAGTAAGTAAAGCAATGTGAGATGTCTAGCTCAATAAGATCCACCCAAACCCAACGCTATGGAATTCATCAATTGAAGCACCATATCTCATCCAACGGCTCTCACGCGCTCAATTTACTACCTCCACCAGCATCTATCTATATATCGACCCCCGACCGAGGCGTACCCCAGCAACAACACCATCCTGCAGCGTCTCTGGAGTGCTTCATGACTGCTGACAACAGCCTTCATCTCCTGAATTCGACACAAATCACGCCTTCCTCGCCAATACACTCCTACAATTTCCGCCGGAGTCAACCCCAACGCGAGAACGAAAAGCGCTAGATGCTGCCATGTGGAGGGCATCCGGGTATAGATGGCGGAAATGGGAAATATGTGCGTTGGGGTAGATTTAAAAGGTACGTACGAGGTATGATAGGGGAGAAGGCATGATGGTATCGTAGAAGTATTTTAGGAACGGTCCAACGGCCGGTTGATGAGTAGCTATCGATATCTATAGCCATAGAATGTATACACTACACAAGTTGTAGCCACGGGATGAAATAATCTTGATCATGATCTCGAGGTAGAAAACAATCAGCCAAAACTTGTCTACGAATTTCCCAAGTACTGCCATGATCTTCTGCATAGTCGGCATCTAGTTCTACATATGCATCATTGTAGTCTGCTGTGTAGAATATAGTGCACAATACGCTAACGTTCGGGATACCGTAGATTCTACGCTATTTGCCGGATCGGGTGCGCATTCTGGACTGCATATACTTCTACGAGACTCATTGGGTGGCAATCGGCTGTTGGCACTCGAACATCTGCGGTGTAGGTAGCACACGCTAAGTTTAGCTACGGCGATACAAGCAAGCCCATCCGCCGATCCTTTGGTTTTATACTCGTATTTTCACACAGGGGAACCGTTTTATATTAGCCACAGCGTACTTTCCAGAGACAAATGGGTTCCGTGCATGCAACGTCTTTTCTCGGCGCCCAGCCTGGCAATTTGAAATTTGTGCGACTTCTGGGCACGAGAAAGTGTAACGTCAGTAACCCGTCTCTATTCTCGCCATCGTTACCTGAAAAAGCTCCGCGTCGGTCTAAACATGACGGCTTCGACGTAACACATGCAGATGCCATTAAGATTGTCGCCGTATAATAGAGAGGTACCATTGGCGGAATGCCATGTCCTTCGAACTTCACTCATCGTATTCAGTGCTGGGCTCGAGGTGATCATGAGGCCACGATGGTTCTTCGACAAGGCAAACTAGTCTTACCGTAGAGCCATAGCCAACCACTTAGACCAGAAACGTAATATCGAATGAGTAACGACGAGGGCAATACTATGGAGACTACAAGTGATTCCC
Organism: Wilcoxina mikolae CBS 423.85; assembly: GCA_014904905.1. NCBI lineage: Eukaryota > Fungi > Ascomycota > Pezizomycetes > Pezizales > Pyronemataceae > Wilcoxina > Wilcoxina mikolae. The sequence goes on along the minus strand of MU122155.1, from coordinate 14,130 downwards.
AGGTATAAAAGGAAGTCGATCTGCTGGTTCAAAGGTCTCCATCATCCGAAGACTCGAGTTCCAAAACAGTTTCCTCAAAAGCCATTTCATCGATATCTCTTCTCTGTCTGCAAACAGCCACAATAATCCTCACAATGCAATTCACCGCGACTCTTTTGTTCTCTCTCTTTGCTCTCTGTGCTAGCGCTGCTGCTTCCCCTCGCGATGCCGCTGCCGCCAATACGCTTCCGTAGCCACCTTCCGACTACCGTGCCTCACATCCCGACTTGACGGAAGAGCAATACAAGCTACTCGACTGGGCCGACGATGTTGTCGCCAAATCCGACCGTTCGCAGGTCAAAGCTCTTAAGAAGGCCTGCAAAGAAGCCTTCGGAGACGACGAGGCCGTTTATATCCTCACCGGCAAAGATAGATCCGCAAACAGGGCGGCCACCCGGCTCACCCGTCGCGAACGCCCGGAGTGCGGTTGCGATCACAACGATGAATATTGTGGCGACGGCTTTGGCTGCAAGCTAACTGCGTCGTGGACAACTGGGGCGGCTGCGGGACTGGGTGGCTTGGTACCTGCGACGGTCAATGCGTTCAAGTTTAGAGGGGTTGTTATGTGGAAGTGTTGAGGGGAAGTACTTCTGAGAGTGGTGTTGTTTTTGTCATGCTTAAACGGTGGTAAGAAAACGGAAAAAAAAAATACCTTTCATTGGCAAGATTTTTGTCTTCTCAGAAGGATAATGGGCATTTCTCATTTTTGTCATGCTTTATGTACTCTATTGGTAATAAATTTGACGCTGGAATGTGGGGTGTTTCTTCGTGTTTTTTGATTGCACTTGACAAGCCTAAGAGACGAATAAAACTGCTATCTCATGATAGAAGGCTCCGTGTTCTGTTAATTGAGATTCTGTTTGTACATGTGCATGTGATAGTCTCGGAGTGTGCGTACATCCGGTATACCATATACACAAGGGATCCGAGACTACATAGACGATAATGTAGCTGTGAGCAGAGCCGCACCTTATTTCGTTCATCGGGTACTTAAGTAGAGTATGACGTCACAGACTACAGAAACAACACACTTGTACACACGAGATGGAGATGGAAAGAAAGAGGAATTGTGATGTAACTGACGATGGACTGAACCTTCGGAGGAAAGTCAACACCACACCATCTGCCAAGCCGAACCTAGCCGCAGTCCAGCCTCAAACCTGTGCCACCGCCTTCAAAACAAGCTGCCATCGTTAGCTTAATACAACCACAGGGAGTGGAATTCTTCAACACACCTCATGATCAGGAAATAACAAATTGTCCTCCATCGCCCGATATGCTGCCCATACTCCGCCTCACACATCCCCAACACGCTGGTGGAGATGGAGCAACCGCAGTCCATAACTTTCTTTGGGTGCCGATACAAGCTCCGGCCAACCTAGATTTCGGTGATCGTGATCATTAGACAAGGAGATTAGATGAACTGTATTGACCTGACTAACCTGGCGATCCAGTGTTGCTCTGCCCTCATGACACCAATTCCCAGAGGAGGGTCAAGAAATTCCAGCCATGAATCAATTGTCACCGCTGAGTTTAGAAACGAAGTAATTTCCTCCGCCGAGCATTCGCAAGGAATCTCCTCGTCAGGCAAGAATTTGATAGAGCCTTTACGTGCCAGCGCACCTAGAACATCAAGATCTGCAATCCATTTTCCACGTTCACATAGAGACAGCCGTGATTCTAGAAAGTACACCTCACGATCGCGAGCTCCCTGATTTTTAGTATCAACCGACTGTTCATAACCCGTGAAGGATAAATGGACGGAACTACTGGCAAATGAATTTGATGAGACGCCGTCGAAAGTGTTGTGGTTGATATGTTTCCATTCGCGGCCGTCCTCTTCTCTGATAAGTGGGTCCTTAGGCGAGACTAGCAAGGCAATACCCGCTTTTCCAAGGTTGCCGAGTATCCTCCGGACCTGATTTTCCGCATTCCTATTTGCAGGATCGTTCAGAAGTAGACCCGATGCATAGATCGAGTCTTCTGCCGCAATGGCAAAGACGTGCTCGAAAGTGGATGGTGAAAGGGATATTCCACCAGATAGGAAGTATAGCATGCATGAAAACGTTGTATGCCGCCGGTTTTTCCATCGGTCTATGAATGTATGGAACTATGTATACACTTATCAGCACTGATGCCATTTTTTCGATTACAAACATTTTATTTGGGATGGAGTGTGTCTACTTACCGCTCGCCCAACTGGCTTGACATATTGGTCTTTTGGTAATCGACAAAGGAATCAGAGCGCCCGGAAGCATTTTGTACGTTGTTGCCCCATATGATAATGCCAAAAACGCCGTATTCATTCGCAATGATACCTTGATCGAATTTTTCATGCATTCTCCTACAGATTTGGGGTGATAGGCGATCACACAAGTATCAAGTATTCCCCGGATTACCGTAGTCTCGGGATTACTATAGCTTCGGTCGGCTATGTACGATACTCTGCGTCTGGAAGCGGTTTCAATTGCCATTTGTCAACCGTTGACGGTGGTGGTATCGGCGGGCCGCGGGGATATTCCGTTCCGATGCGGCGGTGGCATTCTTATCAAACAGATAGCGGGTAATCGACTAGGCAACACTCAACAGCCGCTGTGGTCTTGGCTGGAAGTCTGCAATGACGGTTGTTTTCTTCTCTGTGGGTTGAAGAGTCAAAGGGAATGGAATCAGCCCGGTATGGGCAATCGGGATAATTATGTATAAGCTTTGCATGCAGGGCAGGGTACATGTGAAGTGGTGTAGGCAATTGAGTTGGTATGTAATGTATGTGGCATAGCTACATAACCGTGGAGTCGGGCCGGACTTACTGTAGCGAGCAAAAATGACCGAACTCAGCCTGGAATAGTGCAATTTTTTCATGGACTCCGTGACAATTACCTTAGGGTAGGATCGGGAGCGACTGCGGGCTTGGTTTGGTCTGGGGCTACCACTCACTCTAGCGCAGCACACTGTTCTCCTAGGCCTAAATCCACTAAAAAACCACGACATCAGAAACATATTCTTGGATATGGATAGATTGACACTGGTGGTTTTTACTCATGAAAATAGCCAAAGCATCTGTGTGATTTGCAAATTCAAAGGACTTCTGAATGTCCTTTGTTGTAGGTTCTAACATACGATTATATGGAATCCATTTCGAATATATTCCAAACAGAATGCATCATGATCAGACTACCCAAAGGAACCTGTGGTATAGTACTCTGCCGTTTGCGACTAAAGTAGATAAGCACGAACCTCGCCGGTATGTACCTTGCATAGAGTACTCTACATCCCGATGGCTTATATTGCCGCACTATGGATATGTATTCTATATTTTATCCGGACTTAGTAGTATCGGGAATAAGAACTTCTCCCAGATAGGAATCTTCAATATGCTTTAGTCGCGAGGACTGTTACTCAGTATCAACAGTTTGGAACGGTCATTGACCGCGTATCGTCTTCGGAATTTGGGACTACCATTGGGTGGTTTCTGCTTCAACAGTATCCCACAAATACGCATACTAGATTCTAAATGTGCAGCCAATTGACGGGTTCTCCGGGGTGAGGTTTAGTTGGCCAATGGTACAAATTATGCGTATTCAGTACATAATACCGGTGCAGGGGATACATTCGTCTTCCCTAGGATCCATGAATGAAGATGATATAAACCGCCCATATCCTCTCCTTCCTCCAGTCACTCGTCCCCACCGCAATAATGGCTCCCCTCCTCCTCCTCTGTCTCGCAGCCTCCGGGCTCGCCATCCCCACAAACCTAGGCCTCCTCGAGAAGCGTGCAAACACCACCACAACTAGCTACAACCCGCTTCTTCCAAACGTCACAATCTACGCCACTGGAGGGACCATTGCCGGCAGCGCATCCTCAAACACCGACACAACCGCATACACTTCCGGCGTGTTAGGGGTGCAGGTGTTGATCAATGCCGTCCCCGAGCTCGTAAACATCTCCAATGTTGCGGGTGTACAGTTTTCGAACGTTGCTAGTGGCGAGGTATAATGCATCACATGTACCACTTGTGGATATTGATCAATGGTGCTGACACTCCTTACGGATCACACCGAATATGCTCCTGAACCTTTCTCAGACCATCAGTAAAGACCTGCAAACCGGGTCAGCAGGAGCTGTAGTAACCCACGGAACCGATACCCTCGAAGGTCCACCTCCCCCCATCCCTCCCAATCTCCTCAACTAACACCCAACAGAAACCGCCTTCTTCCTCGACCTCACCATCCGCTCTCCCAAGCCCGTTATCCTCGTAGGTGCTATGCGCCCCGCCACCGCCATCTCCGCCGACGGACCCATGAACCTCCTAGAAGCAGTAACCCTCGCCGCCAGCCCGAAAGCCCAAAACCGCGGAGCAATGATTGTCCTCAACGACCGCATCGGAAGCGCATACTACACCTCCAAAACCAACTCAAACTCGCTAGACACATTCCAGGCCGTCGACGCTGGGTTTCTTGGAAATTTCGTCGGCGTGGTTCCAAGGTTCTATTACGCGCCTGCGCTGCCTACGAATAAGCCGTTCTTTGATATTTCGTCTACCACCACGCTGCCAAAGGTGGAGATTATTTACTCGTACCAGGGGGTGGACCCAGAGATGGTGTTTGATGCGGTGAGGAGGGGCGCGAAGGGGTTGGTTATTGCGGGAATGGGAGCGGGGAGCTTTCCAGAGGATGCGGATGCGGCGGTGTTGAAGGTTGTGGAGGATTATGGAACTACCGTGGTGTATAGTCATAGGACGATGGATGGGTATGTTCCTGGTGCGCCGGTGGGCGGGATTGCCGGCGGGTTTTTCAATCCGCAGAAAGCGAGGTATTTGTTGATGTTGGCGTTGAATGCGAGGTATGATTATGAGAAGATTACGGAGGTGTTTAGAGTTGATTAGAGGGTGAGGTTGTTTTGTATATAGATTTTTTGGAGGAAGTTTGGGATGTCCATATATATGATATGTAACTTAGTATTGGTTAAGAGTAATGAATGATAGAAGATTTTGGATTCCAGGAGTCTGGAGTACGGTCGTGAGGCATATGCGCGATATGGTTTGAACGGTATGCGCAGTTCATACGTAGCGGTTTTTGTATGTATATAGACACACCTATTTCCAAAGGCGGGTCGACATACTTCCAGCCCATCCTCTCCCGTTTGTGCCTGCGTTCCTTTCAGCTACCACTTCAGCAATCGGTCCACCGGCTTCCAAAACCAATGGTGTACAATTGAAATAGCCACTCCTGTAGCCAACATGCAGCCGTTGAAGTCAGATATAGATCGATCTGTACCTGCGCCGGATATATTGGGGTGCAGGTAGAATTGCCTCCCCACGTGTTGCTAAAGCCCACCCGATGGCGACACGATCAGCAACCATGATTTGCCATTGTCACCTTGGGGATGAACTGGTTCGGTCTCAGCACCGTTAAGTCCATCCACCCTACGAGCTAAAATAAATGCCGCACAAAGAAGCGTTAGAAAAGTCACAACCCCTTGATATGCAAAACTGGAAGCTACGGTAATATATCAACCACAATCACATAACTCGAGGCGCCGCTGCTATTTTGCCTGTACTTGTACGAGTGCGTATACGTGCAAGGATACCTGACCACAATGGGTCCTATGTAATGTACCCACATGTAGGTACTAAGTAGTCAAGAAGGAATTAACTTTCGCTTAATGCTTAACTGGATTAACTAGCCGGTAACTAGTGCAAGACCTTAATTCTCGAAATTGTGGTACAGTTAGCCCTGGCTATACGGACCTCCTTGTACCGGATACCTAGCAGTACCGGATGGGAGAAGAGGCGAAGGCTTTTCTACAGCAAAACCTCCCTAGATATACCGGATCTACACCAAATACCGGACCGGATAGAATCTCTATGGCTTTTGACCCCTGCCCTCATACAAATAATTTTGGCAATACCAGATGCCAAGGTAAGGAGTATCTAGTCTATGCCTAATTTGGCAGTTACAGTACCGTATATAAGCTAGTTTCAGAGAAAGCGATACTAACCCCAGATTTGCATCCCCAAGCCAAATTAGAATATGACACGTGATGGAGCCGCTTAATGTTGCTTATTAATTCTTTTTCATACCGGACCCTTGCTATACCGGACGAAATACGGCGGGCGTCCGCTATCGCCAGGGCTAACTGTAATAAAAGTTTATGATTTAGGCGTGATCCATATTATGATTACTAGGGGACACCTGTTGCAGTTTCAAGGGAGCAGGAAAACCAAGAGTTTATTGGACTTGACGGCATCTGAGAATGATCAAACTTGTGCTAAAAGTTGGCTAAACTCGCCTTCGGTGCCTTCGGGCATATGGCATCGCTCGCAATCCCGCCATTTTTCATGTATCGGCGCGGCGGGTAAATGTTCGTGCCCGAACTTCGTCTGTTAGAGTGGATATTTGTATGGATAATCCTTGTGGTTCCCGTCGACGTATGCGTGAGTCCATTTAAGCTCATTTGTCAGAATTTATTTTAAAGTGTGTCAGTGTAGAGTGCTCCAAACTCTAACGTACTCGGAACGATCCGATTCATTTAGGCAGATCATTCTGTAATTGATTAAATCGGTGAGAATGCTCGAATAAAATCTTCGGACTTGCCTATCTAAGCTCGTGGGAATTCACCACCAGGTTTTAATCGTTTCATTAAAGGCAGGAGCAGAATCATCAACATCGATTTCTCGTCTAGTAATTATGTAAGTACTTAAGTACTCTATACTCTACATACTCTACTCTACATAATCGGACTACTCGAGTCACTAGACTCTCTCTCTAATTTGCTCTCACGTGTTACTCACGCTCCCTCTAATGTTGAAATGTATTGAGGAATTAGGTGCACGACAGAGAGACAAACGAGTATCTCAAGAATCGTGAGGGAGGAGCAGCGAGCCACAAGCTCAAGTGCTGACGGGACAACCTGCGGTCGCGTTAAACAGCGCCTTAACCCCGCCTTCAGTGGTAATAACTGCTTGCAGTGTTAACGTTAACGTTCTGTTAGGGATAATAATGCCTGATACCGTGACCATGGTGTATGATCAAACACGAACCGCGTAACGTTAACGCATACGGTCAAACACCAGCCATTGCGGGGGCGGCGACAGAAAACTTGAACGAAAGCAACAAATAATTTACGCTGGATTCTGCTCCAGTAATGAAGTGTCGCAATAAATGATACTAAAGTACTAGTACTAACGATTCCATGGATGAGACCACGAAACCATTAGCCCTAAAAAAAACTGGCACTTGTTGATTGTTGCAAACCCCCCTCCCCGGCATTGCAACGGCCCAGACAACCCGATTCTCAACCCGATGTCTCGGTTCGATTCTGCCTTCTATAATGGGTTTTTTGTAGAGTGAAAACTTCACTTACAGAGTCTCCGATTGAGTCACGCACGAAATACTTAGGTATGTAATAAACTATTTATGCATTCGTATCTGTATTGCGGACTTCTAAATGGTGCAGTTTTTATTTCATCATCATCCATGTGAGAAGGTATTTCAGCGATAGCGAGAGCTAACATCTATTCCACTCACTTCTTCGGCCGGGGCTTGCGAGTGAAACGATACGCCGGGACGAAGGTGTGACCACGCGCAGTTAACGTTCTCATGCTTTAATGTTCCATTGAGGACGATCTGAGTTTTGTGTCAGTGTAGTCTCGGAGTGTGGTACACATGGCTATGGTTGCGGCGGCCCTGTTTGATATGTTTTGGTATCACTTCTACCTAGTTTTCTGCCCTTTGCCGCAGTTCACGGCATTTGATACATCTTCTCATTAACGGAAATCTGCTACGGAAAACAGACCGGAAGGTTAATCCAAATCTCCGGTGTACGCCAGTCCCGATTACATCGGCAAAATACAGTCCAAGCTCTTGATAATTTGTTATTAGTGACATGTATCATTTGTGAGAGAGGGTTGCTCGTTTACTCACCTCTATAATTGACTGCTTGATGTCGCACTTCATGATGTGCGCCTTTCCAGCGTCAAGTGAATTCTTTGCGAGCTCCTGCTTCGTTTTCTGAAGGTCTAGCATATGCTATGCACACGATTAGTTGTTTAATTCAGGAGGAACAATAAACAATGCAAGTAAGAGCCTTACAACTTCGAACGAGTCCCTGATGATGTATCGAGTAATCACGACATCTCGGGTTTGGCCGAGTCGATGAACACGCTCGAGGGCTTGGAGCTCTACCATTGGGTTCCTGCATAACTGTCAACTGCCACCTCAAAGAGATAAGAAGAAGATGTACCAGTGAGGCCCCATCATGTGAACCCGGGAAGCGCAAGTAAGGTTAATTCTGCAACAGGTTTCATCAGCAGAGAATCGTGGACAGCTGTCGTGGAGGGTTTCTGTTAGCTACTTACCCAACGCCACCAGCCATAAGCGATACTAAAATCACAATGCGGTAGGGATCTTCACGAAACCGCTGCATCTGCGCATCTCGCTGGACTCTCGGCATTGAGCCGTCGAGTCGGCAAAACGATATCCCAGAGTCTTCTAGGGCAACACCAATCAGATCCAGCATACGCGTCCAAACGGAGAAGACAACACTGGTCCCAGCATATTAGCAATTGGTAACCAGCTAGGCGTGACTAAAAGCAAACGGAAACATACTGCTTGGGCGATCGGCCATTGCCTGTAAATTCGCTCCGAATAGCCTGCAGAAGCGCTGCTACTTTCGTCGACGGCCCCTTATAGAACGGAAAGCATCCCAGAGGAGTGGCTGGTGAGGCCTGGGTTGTGGTTGGCGCGGTCGCGGACGGTGTTGTGGCTTCGATGCCGGTACATTGGTCGCATTCGAACATCTTGTCACCGGATTCCGGGATCATCTCGATGCACTCTGCGCAAATAGAACGATGTGGACAGCCTTCAAACTGTACAGAGCCACCAAGATTCTCGTTACACATAATACACTGGCCAGCTGATATCGGACAATACCCAATGCCAGAGCCCTGTTGCACGAGAAGCAGATCCCGCCCATGGTCACATATCATCCGTAGGTTGGACAAATATCTTAGAGTGTCTTCCATGCTAGCGCTCCCACTCCGTCCTAGTGTAGAATCCACCCTAGAACGCAGGAAGTTTGTCTTCTGCACGTCGTAGAGTTCCTTCTCGTCATCACGGAAATCGAGAAGGCGGATATTCTCCTTCCGTGATGGCAACTGAGCTTCGATAACATCCTTTGTTCGCCTTAGGCACACCACCTTCAGGGCTGACCGAAGATTATCCATTCCCCTATTATCACCAGCGGCGAGAATATGATCGTGGAAGCCTGCTTTTGTATCCAGGGGCTTATATTTCAGAAATTTGAAGAGTGTTGCAACATCAGCCAGGCTGTTTTGGATGGGGGTACCGGTAACTGCCCAACGTCGTTCACTCGTAATAGCACATACTGACCTTGAGCGTTGTGTCTTCTCGGTTCGAATGTCATGAGCTTCATCCAATACAACGCGATAGAAATTGGTGGCGTGAAGAAGATCGCGTTTGGACTTCCATTCTAGCGCCACAACGGAGAAGGTGGTGATGACAATGTCATTATTGCACAGTCTGGCTGAATCCGCTGATCTATTCTTACCATGGTAAACAAAATAACTTAGTTGCCCCGGATACACATGCCTAATAATATACGTCAGCATAGTTTTCGGAGGCTACATTCGATCGAGCCCAGCCTCCAGTGGTACCGGTATTACCACTCGTAACTCGAGCTCGGGTTCGCTCGGCAAGGGGAGAGGCTGAAGACGAGACAATCGAGAAACTACATACGCCAAAATTTGTTCTTCCCAATTACCCAGCGCTGATAATTAATAAGTATCGTCAGAAATCACAGTTACACGGAACCAGGGAAAGGAATGAGGGTAAGCCGTAGCCTAGATTGACGAACTCACTGGAAACAGGAGCAATAATTAGAGTAGCTCTGCTGTTCACCCCCGGTTCAGATTCACACATCAAGTCATTGGTTCGGACCGCAGCTCGGTGAGCTTCCGCAAGATCCAATGTCGAAGTGATTAAGGCGAGAATTGTTAAAGTCTTGCCCAAGCCCATATGGTCCGCAAGTATTCCTCCTTTGATGGCACTAATTATAATACAAGGGTTAGCCTCATTGCTGACACTAAGGCTATTAGGACCCGTCGACCTGGAGCCGAGGCCATGCTGACCCTGTAGTTTTGGTATCGGAAGTGTCGAAAACCGATAGTCCCTGCTCTCTCCTCTGAAGGAAATACAATCCCTGTTTTTGATGGCTTCAAGGGAGGACGTCAGGTAAGTGATACAATCAAGTGGTAGAAACACACCTCAAAAGTTCAGTCTTCAGCCTCCAATCTCCACGCGTTTCGTCCAGTATCGCGGCTTTGGAGATGTTGTTGAACACGTCGACTATTTCGATGGGCGCGGAGCCGATGCTATTTTTAACAGTAGAAAAGACTGGTACACCACCAGTGCGTGTGTTCTCCGTGATTGTGTCGAATCGCCTGGAAACAATATGTGGATTCTTGTACGCATATCCAGCTTCCGGATACATGGGATGCTGAAGAATGATGGAATTATCTGAGAAGTACTCCCCAATAGCTTGGACGAACTCAGGGCTACTAAATACATTCAGGACGATCTCCAATGTAACCTTGGAACTGACTTTCGAACGGTGCCGTGTCTGACTTGAACTGAGCGGTAGGAGTGCGATTCCTTGGATGCGTACCAATGATCGGTCCAGCAACGGCCAAAGACTAAGTGCCAGTGGCGTCTCAACACTCCCCATCGGTTCTTCATTGTCCACTGGGTAGACTAGGATACGGGATCCGGAGATAGAAGTCTCGGCCGCTAGTGGTGTCAGGGTTAGGGGAATGTATACCCCTGGAGTTTCGGAGTAGAGCTTCTCGACATGCGCGATAGTTGTCAGAGTGGAGTTGCAGCGACATCGAATCTGTTTGCACTTGTGAGTATATAGAAATCTTTTTATGAATGTCATGAGTTCTGTCGGAATTCTACCATGCCAAGACACACAACATCAATTGGTTTAATCACTGCTGATCTCTCCTCCTGCAAGCTTAAGGCGTCAACTGCAGGTTCATCGCGAATCTCCCATTCAAATTCCATCCGTGGCGGCATCAGTTGCAATGAAGTACCGCACTCAAAGTGGCCTGGAGTGGGACTGCGACTACCCATTGATGTTCCATGACTTCCGTCTGACTGTGGGCTTGACGCCGAACAGCGTAAGGTAAACCTGCCACCACTATTGCGCTGTCGCTTCGGAGACGGTACGTGGAGAAACTCTTCGTCGATATTGCGGTCGCATATTGTGAGTGTGGTGTCAAACATTGGGATTAAGGCTCGATCCAGAATATTGCTGGAATAGTATGTCGGGGTTTAATTATAAAGAAGCCAGCAGGCAACACAGACAGCTGCGCCATCGCACTGCCTATCTCAATGCCACGTCGCCGCAATCATTGGGCGCTGCGCCTACATGAGCGGAGCGTTTCCTGTGATCCCGACTGGCTACCGCAATACCGCGCCCTGCAATAGATTTGCGCAGTGCATACATACGCTTGGCGCCTCCACTTTTAATACCTCTTCCCTCCCAATTTGGGCTGAAGTTTCAACAACGCTCCACGATCCACAGCAATGACCAGTATTCAACAACCTCTCATCCCGGCAGCAATTGACAGAGCCATGCGCAAATTCTGGGCTAGTCTGGATTCAAAGGAGAAAGCGGACTTCGGTCATGTCCATACAGAAGCCGAATTGATGGCGCTCATCGATACCTTGGAAGCCGAGCAAGCCTCCCAGGGCTGCATACGAAATATGACCCGAATCATGCCCTTCGTCAATGGTCTGTCCCAATATGCGAGGGTAATTGAGGTCTTCGTCCAAGTCAAACCGGATATCTTGTCATTGATATGGGTAAAATGGTCGCTTTGTTACAGAAGTCACGGGGCTATGGTTTCGCTGATAGACAGTCGACAGGGACCCATCAAGCTGCTGCTCCAGGTGGATAATACACTCGATCACCATGCTAGTTCAGTTTCTAACAGAGTATCAGCTCGCTAGCAAGTTCGTTGAGAGCTTTGACAAACTTTTGGATGCCTGCAAGCGGACTGGAGATAACCTGCCCAGGTTTATACGCTTCGCTAGTATATTTCAATACAGTGATCGGATACAGAATATTATTGGCGTACTATACGAAGATATTCTGGAATTCTACCGTCGAACTCTGAAGTTCTTCCATCGTAGAGGTGAGATTGAACCTATCGTCCTTGATTTTAGCTGTTATGCGTTTTATCCAAGTGGAATGGTGAAGATGCCATCGGGAGGGATTGATCTGGGAGAAACCTGGAGAATGTACCAGAAGTTGCGTAAAGCGATTCGGGTGAACCGAATATAAATCTTTGCCGCAACGCACAGATTTCCACTCCCCTTGAACTTTGAGCGGTGTGACACAACATACTGTCCACGACGCAGAATTTCATCTGCTAACGAAATTGCACTAGCTTGGCATATGTTTTTCAGTCTGGTATGGAGGGACTTCGAGTCTCGGTTCGGTTATATCCTGGACAATATCAGACGGAGCCAGGTTCTTATCGATAACGAAGTCAATGCACAAGATATCGAAGAATCCCACAAAGCCAGAGAACTCGCAAAGGAACATCTTGAAGAATACATACGACAAAAAAAAACTAAGCGCAAGAAGGCATGCGCAGAGTGGCTATCCCCAGCTGATGTCGACACAGCAAAGGATAATGCATCGCGTACTAAAACACCGGGTACCAGTGAGTGGTTGATAAAGTCCCGGGAGGTCAGCCGTTGGCTTGATCATAATAATAACAACGGAGTCGATACTATCTGGCTGTGCGGAATCCCGGGCACCGGTATTTATCTATCTAGAGTGAGACTGTAAATTTCAAGTCACTGAAAGTATTTGGATTTAGGCAAAACAGTACTCATCAACAGCGATAGATCATCTAGAGACGATACGATCCCATGACGCCTCGAGCTTGTCAGTTGCAGCAGTCCTTTATTTCTTTTGTAGCTATAAGCAACCGGATCTAAATACCTGCCTATCGATCTTTCGAACTTTCATTTATCAAATTATTCTTAACGATGAACTCATGTCGTCCGTCTACGAACAGTATATTGCAAGCCCGCATTCCATAACGGTGTTAATGTGCAAGAAAATGCTGAACCATCTGCTGGAATCAGGAGCTCCAACTGGAGATGGCAAAATTTTCATACTTATTGACGGACTTGATGAACTTCCAGAAGCTGAACGAGCTGAATTACTACCCATTTTGAAGCAGATGACGAACAACACTGCACTCAAAATATTCATTGCTAGTCAAGAATTGCTGGACATCCGAAAAGTGTTTTCTAAAAATTGTACTCGCATATCTGTCGGTGACAAGAATAAACAAGACATACAGTCCCTAGACAAAAGTGTTCGTGAAGAGGGCCCGTGCGCACCCCATCAAAAATATCGCGTGTAGACTTTTGCACATTACTCCACCACCAATGGCCAAAACCCCCTGCCGCGAGATGTCAGTTGTTGAGAAGGGGATGATAATCGCGTTTTTTTTTGTCTTTCGTTCAATTACTCTTGTTAGTAGACTTCTTGGCCAGCCATGGAGTACAGATAAAAGCTTCCTTGTACGTAGTACTGAACGCATGAGTCTACTCAACGCCCCTAGATCTGGTCGGCCAGAAAAACTTACGCGACGTGAAAGGAGGGCAATCTGGCGACTCATCAAAAAAGACCGAAAGCTCACCCGAAAACAACTGCAGTAGCACTGCACCCCTGATGTGTCTATATGCATATTACAGGGATACTTATCAACTAAGTATGGCCGCCTACTTCCTAGAAGTCGTATGTATCCTGAAGATAATCTTCAGAGTCGTCGTAGTCGGAGTAACCTCATAGTCTTCGACAGGGAGGTTGTGATATTCGGAGGGGAGTTCAAGGGTATAAAACCAGTGAAAATATTCGTACTCAATGTCGTATGTGTGGATAAAAATATGTAACACCGGGAGCGGCACTCCAGGTTTACCGGTACAAGTAGTATCCTTACTGCTTTCAGGACTTGCTTGCGATGGTAGTTATGAAGATTCGCTCAG
>MU122154.1:468085-504566 GCA_014904905.1 Wilcoxina mikolae CBS 423.85 | reverse complement strand
CACCTCAACAAGAATGGGTGGAGCCAGAGCACATCACGATATTGCCCCCGCGGCCCTGATGGAACATCTATACCAGTTCGGGATCGAAGAGAATCGTATTCCAAGGTCGCTGTATAAGAAGGCAATAATACATATTCAAAGTAGGTTTACTGCTGCTGTTCCACATATGATCAGGGACTCAAGAGCATGCAGCATATCCACTTTGGATTAATACTGAGCGCCACGGAGCATGGGCAACAGATTACACGCCGGACGCGACAATTACTTGCGACTCGAGTAGTATTTGGACACCCTTCTTGGTGGAGGTCGCCAACACTCAAAAGTACAAGGATGTGCAAGTTAAAAGAAGCCATTGGCAACATGGCTCTGGTGGGAAGGTCAAGACTATCCTTCTGATGACCTATGTAAATGAGGATGTACTTGCCGACCACACTTACATCCTCGAGGTATGGAAATGTGCTCATCGGAAGACACCTCAAGATCCCTGGGTGTTTCTGGACCCACCTCCTGGTATTTCATTAGATAATATCAACCGCAAGTGCCAGATAGCCATTGACAACGCAAATTCAACGCAGTTGTTACTCAGATACCGAGAGGGTCCCTTATATGCAAGTTTATCTATTCAACGCGTTTAGGAAAACCCACACTAACTCCTTGTTGGTCTATAGTGGATTCGGGAACATAAGCCACCGCTAGATACCTACTCCCACAGAAGCATTCCACTTCGTGCAAGCGATTGGTTCAGAGAGAGCCTTGACTTCCCACTTCTTTCCGGCGAGAGTTACGATCCAAACGCCGAGTGTCATATTGATCTTAAGCTCTGGCACAATGCTGTTAAGGATGGGGTCAGTCAGAGCGTCATACGCGCCACTACACTCGCAAACGTTGCTTTCCCGACTGACACCACTTCCCCTCTGCGTCCTGACCTCGGGCGCATACCTAACGATCAAGGCGAGAGGTTGAGCAATTAACGATCAAGGCGAGAGCTTGAGCAATTAACGATATCGATTTTCTGGGTCCGTGTTAAGCTTTCATTGGGTTTAGGCTTGAAATTATGGTTTCTCTGGATTTGGGAGGGGGTACACGGCATCTTTATTGATAGCAATGAATAATGAATGGTTTTCCTCATACTCGGGACCCCATATCGGTCTCCGATACAAGAAGTTACAGTATCGGAGAGAATCCGATAGCCCCTGCCCTCACGTGAACAAATTTAATCATAACACCGAAAATGGCATTACCCGATTAGGATATCCGATGGGTATAATTAGCGTCCGATCGGGATCGACTAAAACGATTAGTTCCAGACTCTCTCTGAGTTTTCAGCTCTGTGGCTGAGACGCTAAGAGAGTCTGGGCACGAGACAAATTCAATTCAGTCCTCCATCAGCCTCGGCCGGGTTTAGGTGGCCGCTTCGGAACATTTCATCCAGCACCCTTCGCCGCTATCAAAGTACCCCGGCCCGAGCATGGAGAAACCTCAAACGATGAATTGGGACATGTTTTCCTTCAGTGCAGCTATGCACATACATAGAGATTTCCTGGAAACAACTCGCTACCGTTGAATGAGAGGATGGGTCGATCGCGCCCTAGCTTTGACAACTCTCAGGCAATGCACGACACAGAAGGCCACGTACCTCAACATAAATTCCTACACATCAAAGATGTACAGAATACCCCTCATCGATATGAGATGAAGGCCACACACGGAATTGCGGTTGGGGAGCTTGTTGGCAGCATTCAATCAATAACCTCCAGGAGAAAACACAAGAAGATTATCGGGGAATATTCGGAACTTGGATGACACGGAGTACGATTAGTTCCAACAGTTACATGTTTTTTTTACCACAAAAAATGGCCCCGGTACAACGCACTCAGGCGAAGCCCATAAGACATTGATCATTGCAGGAAAGACCTGGTGATGTATTTGTGTGTAAAGTACGATGTGGATGTGTTCACTCCCGAATATGGTCTTGCCCGCAAACGCCTATCAGAAAATGATTTGCCTTGTTTATCAAGGAAGACCAAGACACTTTACCTCCAGCCCCTGCCGGTTGAAGAATAGGGATCCGGATTGCAATGTTGAAGTGAGCAAGAGTTCATAAAGTTATTTTCTGCGGATCACATACATGTTCTGTTTAAACTGTTTTTCCACCACCGCAAACACAAATGGCATGAGACTTGCACCGCTGTTTGTACATCAAGAACATCTTTTCATATGTCTACTTATTCTGACATACATGCGCTTTGTGGTAGCGTCCCAGCTTGCCTCAAGAGGAGGAGGAGTCCGGATCCATAAGGAAAGGCAGCCTGAGATATTTGATGGGCATTGCGGGAGTGCTGTGTATATAAAATTACGTATACTATCACCCATTCCTCGTGGAAAGTGGAGTATACGTAGACCTCCTGGGTTTGATAGTATAAAGCCCTTCCAACGTTAGTCTCGACGTATTGGAACTTGTGGCCTCGAGAAAGAAGTATGCCCGCCTACTCGCAATGATCATGAAAGTTTTCCCATTTCCAAAGTTAACGTTGTGGGTTTTAAAAAGCCCATTCTCGGCCGATACCATGAAATCCTACGGGGCTCACGCATCACTCACTCACAAAATATGTAGGTAGATCAAGATTTTTTTTTCCCCATCAAGGCGCACATATCCACATACGTACATTCCCCCCTCTCTCCCTCCCCACTTCCTTCCTTCCTTCCTTTCGTTCCAACCCAAAATAAAAAGTCGAACATCAACTCCCACGCACCACACCACAGCAAAAAAAAAGGAATTCGAACTCGATGCCGCCAGCGCGGGGGAAGAAAAAAAAAAAACCAAAGAGAACACCCCTGATGAAATTGGTTCCAGAGAAATACTACGAAAAAAAAAGGGAAAGAGTAATTGACACGAAAAAAAGAACCCCTTCCTCTCTCGCACCATTTTTTGTTCTTCTCCCTTCGAATTCCGACATCGTTACTCCTCCCCTTGTGTCCTCCCCCTGCGAAAAGAAAAAAACCCCACCACCATCCATGCCTTATCTCGAATATTGAAGGAAGTCGAAAAGATTAGAGATGTTGGTTGGTGTATTGACAATCATCTTTTTCGCCGAAGGGACCCAATCCATTAGGAATGATGACAGCGGGTAGTAGAGACAGGTGCCGACCGACCGAGCATTAACGTTACGATCTTCGGGTTTTAATTAAGTGGTTATTTGTGTTTATTGTAATCCCATGCCTGTTTTCGAAATTTTTGGGAGACCGCTTCCAAGATTGAACAGGCATCTAAACACGTAATGGTAAAAAAAAAAAGAAAAAGCCGAAATTGTTGGAGAGAAAAAAAAAGTTGCTGAAAAAAAAGGGCGTCGTTACATTCGTAGAAAAAGCGAATGTCTATAAGTGGGTGAGCCAGCTCCGCTCTAACAAATTACGCAACATCCGCCGGACTGCTGAGGCGCATATGGATCCTCGCGTTTGTCGACCTAATGAGTGGGGAAATCGGTTAGCAATGATGCAGCGCAGGGCATGATGATGACAGTCATGAGTGCACGGGCCACCACGGTCAAGTCGAAGACGAATAAAAATATCAATGAAATGCAGACTTACGTTTCCCCAGGTTGATGGTACCATATAGTCTCTCGTTGTGCGCGTGTAGTTGATCATTCTAGCAAAGCGATGACGTTGTTAGCGGCTTCACCAAAACAAACACCATCTCCAAAATTCGCCGCACTGAAATGCAGAGGGAATAGATGGAAGCAATGAAAAGAGATGGATTAAATCCCCACACTTACGATTGGCATGCATCCGACACCTTGATCCTCGGCCTATCTAGATCCTCGCGTAGCCGAGCATTCAACTCTGTTAACCGCCTCAACTTCAGCTCCGCCATCGACTGCTTCTTCTCGCGAACAGCGCCTGCCGAATGGAGCGCCATCCTGCCTCGTGAGCTGCTTGGGCCGTCCGTGGTGAAAGATTTCCGTGTTGATTTATTCCCGAGGAATAATGGAAGTACCCGCGTAGTGTAAATGCGGGTTTATTAAAATGCGTTCGATGACTTGTAGCGAGATCGAAACAGTGATGAGCGCGACCGGTCGGCAAAGTAGGACGAAAATGGTGGTGGGTGTTGGGTGTTGGGTGGTGGGTGGTAGTGGTGATGGTGGTGGTAGTGGGCGAGGTGCGAGTTGAGGGTCAGAGCGTGGCAGTGAACTGAAGTAGGCAAGATTCTCGAGAAGGCGATGTGTCTCGGTCAGATCGGGGGAAGCGTGATTGGCCTGGCTGCTGAGCAACGATTTGGGGAATGTCGATTGGTGATCCGGTCAAGGAGGCGGAGGTAAAGGATGATGGTTGTACGTATGCGGATGAGCTGCTGCGCTGCTGATGCTGCTGAGGGTAGTAGTGATGTAAGGTGGTGGGTGTGGATGTTGCCTTGCGGCGCGAAACAAGGAAAGGAGAGAACGAGAGATGTCTTCAACGAAGTAGCAGTCTCTGGATTGGCAATGTTCCCGCAGACGACAGCAGACTCAATGCTGGTGAGTCGACAGATGACAGACAGAAGAGAGAGAGACGTCCCAAACAACTGGTTACCTGCGGATTGGATGGGGAAAATGTTCAGGGGGGAGGATTCCAATCCTTCTCTCTTCTTGCTGGTGGGTAGAAAGGGGGCACTGTGATTTGTGTCGGTGGAGGACGGATGGGAATGCATCTAACCCAACGAGGCGCACTAGATTCCAGTGTGCAAGCGAGTCGACTGCGCATCAACGGCTGCATTTTCGCTTGAAATTCGGTCTTTTTTTTTCCCCACTCAATAGTCTTTACCTTTACACAGCTCGAGAAACATCGTCAAGCGTCGAGACGATCGTTTCTCGGCGGTGTAGAGCACTCGACTCATCAACGACTCGCATCGCATCACTTTGATGGTCTCCAAGGTTCTGCCTCCCCGGCTGTGTTCGCAACCACGCCAGACCAAATCCAGCCAATTTTCATTTTCCAAGACGTTCTGGATAAACTTGAGACGCCGCAGACCAGGCACCTAATTCCCCCAACATCACCCTTCCTTCTTCCTACGGCTACATATCAGTCAATAATTAGCCAATTATCTTTGCAATCGATGCGTTCTCGATTTCGCTTCGCCGTATCTAAATTTCGTTTCCTCGGTCGCCTTATGGTCAGCTCAAATGGTGGCTCGTTCTCTCGGGTCCGAACGTCGTACGAGTTGCTTCTTCAAGGTCGACCCTGGAACGGCGTTGACCACACCTTCACCTTTGCATCACCGAGTTCGGATTTCTCCAAACCCCGCTGTATAGTACATAGAGCACTATACATATCGGATGCAATATACATTTGAGGTCTGTAAGGGAGCAGCCGCAACATCCGCCGCATCCGAATCACGATTTTATGTGTGGAATACTTAATATGTTGTCGACGATTCGAGGTAATTGCCCTTCATTTACAGCTACTTAACAGCATCATGCAGAATGCATCACCCAACCTCCTCTAGAACCCATCACAACCTTTTAGCTCACATCTCTTTCCGCGCCAACACTTGTTTCTCCAATGCATCAATTCTCTCATCTATCTTCCCCATCGCCTCTCTAGCACTGCTACTGGCCTCGGTCTGCTCCCGCACAGTATCCGCAAAAACCTTCTCCATAAACGGCGGTATCGGCGCCTTTCCAGGTTTTTGCTCCAGGCCCGATGGCTTGTAGTTATACACCACAATATCTTCCATACATCTCGCGGCGACCCTTTGGTGCTTTTCACTCAAGACTACCGATCACCCATCATCGTCAATCACATCACCGTAAAACCCTGTTCCCTACAGAATGGGATGGGAGAACGAAACATACTGATAACATCCAACAAGAAATGGTCCTCCCCCGCAGTTCGTAGCTTATGGTACACGCTGACTTTGTCGGGATACTCCATGGGCTTTTATTTATTTCATCAGTTTGTGAAGGGAAGGGGGGGTAGGATACAGACAAACTTGTAGTCAACCTTGATACTCCGCAAGATCAATCCCGTACCTCGCGGCGTCCACAACTCGCTCCACTTCTGGTGATTCACAGGATCAACATGCTTCGCCAGATTCCACGCCCAGTTTATACGCGCGCTCTCTGCCCAGCGCGTGTAGGTGACATTATTAACGTGGCCTTGCGAGCTGATATCAGCTCCGGCCATCATTCTTTACTTGCGGCTTACCCTTCGGCCGTCAGCTTCCCCTCAGCCGCAGACAAACAAGGCCTACCATTGAATCCTATTTCCCAATCAGCTCCAATACCCCCCCACAGTTTTTTTGCGTCATAATGAAACAAACCATTTCTCCCCAAGCAACAGCATGTCTATACAACCCTCTCCTCTGGGGACAAATCAAGTACCCCTCCGCACCAGCAACATATCTCCGCCAGTTCTGGGCGAGATCTGATAGTAGCTGCCCAGCCTCGTAAGTTTCTTCAGAGGTAGCACCATGGAAGAAAAGTCTTCCCAACCGCGACTTTTGCTCCGAAAGCCAGCGCGCGTTGTGCGTGCTGTTGTGTCGTCGCTGGGGAATACGAATGAGTGCGAGAGGGAGGAAAGGGCGCCGCATTGTGTTTGTTGTGGGAAAGGCGGGAGGAATGGTGGGGTATATGGCGGCGGTAAGGAAAAAGCCGAGGTGACGGGTGACGGGTGACGGGTGACGTGAATAATCCCTGTCATGGCATGTCAAGAGCGAGACTGATGATGGGGGGCGGTTGGGAAATAACAGCCGAAACCGTTAGGGGATGGATACCACGCGGTTTTTGAAACTTGGGTGGGGAGGTTTTTTGTTGGCGGGCGAGGGGAATGAGGTATCATGTTCTGTCACTCGTGGGAATTTGCATGTAAGATCATTCACCCCTCCCCCCCCCACCCCTCGAGCGAGGATGATCCTCCATCAAAGATACGGGCAGCTTCACACCCTCGTGAGTTATGTACTCTACTTGGAGGCTCCCCGTTTCTAATATCCGGGGTACAGATTTCTTATGCAACGGCAACAATGGATGGATGGATTGGTGTATATGGAGGAAACCATAACCAGTCGAGTACCCCGGCACCGCAAAGTACAATTCCCCAGGTAGTCTTCATACCACAGTTAGAATTCCACTTAGGCAGTTGATCAATACTTGTACATATATCACACAGTAACAGCCGGACTACATACACTCTCTCCTAACCCACCCACTCACGCCCAAAACCCCCCCTCCTCCTCGCCCTTCCTCTTCTCCACCCTCACTCACCACCTTATCATCAAGACTCCATTTCTTCACCGGCATAACATCCAACTCCGTACACCACCCACCTCTCCACATCTCCGCAGCCGCCCACGCAACCATCGCAGCTTGATCAGTGCAATACATCATCGGCGGCGCCACCAACCGTACTTCCGCAAACCCCTCAGCGTCTAAATACCTCCTCAACAAGTGTCTCAGGAACTTATTACTCGCGACGCCTCCACTGACCACAAGATCCTTCACTCCGGACCCTGCTTTGAGCGCCACAACAATGCGTGAAGAAACATGTTCAAACGCAACCATCATCGCCTCCCGCCCTAATGCTTGCCGCTCGGTGTTTATCATTAGCGGCTTCACATCTATCACCCGCTGCACCGCGCTGCCTAGTCCCGAAAACGAGAATGCGTCTGGGATTGGGTGTCTGCTCAATGGAACACTGATATTCCAGTCCCCCCCATATGCGTCCGCTTTTTCTGCGGTCTCGAGCTTCCGCTCGTTGCTGCCAGGTGGATGGTACGCCCAGTCTGGTTCTCCGCGAGGGAAACAGAATTCTTCTAGAACCCGCCCGTATGCTACTGTTTCTCCTTGCTTTTCCATCAGTTCGGCGGGTACCAGTGATCGCGCTATTTTATCCACCATATCCCCAATTGCGATGTCGATGCTGCCCGCTAGAACCTGGTGGCTTGTGAGTCCAAGAGAGTGTACAAGTAATGTATGACCCCCCGACACAAGCAGCGTCAGGAACGGAAACTCCACGCTCGGTCTGCTGCCGTCGAGTGCGGACACCAGTCGTGGAGTAAGGGCGTGCGCGAGCATGTGGTTCACACCGACTAACGGGCGGTTCCATGCCACAGCAAGACCCTTGGCAGTATCCAGACCCACCGCCAGTGAGGCTACCATTCCCGGCCCTCGTGTAACTGCCACAATGTCGGGTTTTTCATTTGGAAGTGTGGGGAGGGCACGCGCGAGGAGGGGGGCAAGGTGTCGACGGTGTGAGGTGAGAGAGAGGAGTGGGTGGATTCCGCCAGTCGCTTTGTTTGGGGATGTTATGGTTTCGTGGAAAAGGAGGGTTGCGGTCGCGGGAGTTGGTGAGTGTAGGACCGCGACGGAGGTGTCATCGCTAGTGTTGCTTAGCAGAATTGGGTGAGAGGATGTGGGACTGGTACCAGGAGGTTTCGATGGCGAGGACGGTAAGGCGACGGTGATGGAGATATGTGTGGCGGAGAAGAGGTCGAATTGATGGAAGTTGAAACATGGGAAGGGGTGTGAAAAGGTTAATTGCAGAGCCGCAAGCAACTCACCATGCTTCGGCGCCGTACGGGATTGATATCCGATAACTCTCGGGGGAGTGCTCCGTGAAGCTAGAGTAGATACAAAGAACCTTTTGGTTCGCGGCTATATCCTACTCAGGCCATGGAGGAATCTCGACCGTGTCGAAGTATCATAGGTAGCCCATAGAACAGGCAGAACCTAGGCAACCATTGCGTATTAGATATATACACAAGTATTCGCTCATGATGCCTAAGTCCTCGTTTTTTGCTGGGGTTATAATTAGGGTTCCGTTGATGGGGTGCCTCATTCGGAATCAACGCCGATAAGGAATGGAGTTGGCCAGAACTTGCATTGCAGTGGTGTCTCGAGGTTTCTGATGAGCGTCAGACTTCAAAGACGGACAAGACAATCTTCCAAAACTTGATCAATTGCTACGCCTGTAGCATGTTTTAGTCTGGATTCTCCTCAAATCCCCGCAAGCTCGGTTGTGAGAATATCGTGCGAGGGTTTTGAGAAGAATCCGGGCTTATGTATCTGCATGTCTCTGTGATTTTTGAAACGTAACCAACCCTAACCTCGCACTCCCTTATGCCGTCAGACAATAGAGGTGCCGGCCGCAGTGCCGTAATAAATTTTTTTGAGATTAAATGCTGTAGATATGATTGTAAAGGCAGTTTGTAGATTCCCAAAAAGTCTCCTCGTAAGACTGGGTGAAATCCATCCGTTTGGCCTTTTTTTTTTTGAGTTTCGAAATGACGGCCGCCCACATCGGGCCGAACAAACCACCCCTCCCCTTCCAGATTGAGGGGGGTAGCGGGATTGTTTGTGTTTGTGTTCGTTGGCAATTGTGATGGGAGGAGGGTTTGTAGAGTAGAGTAAAGCAACCAAGCCGGCTTCCTGAGTTTGATGATTGAAGTCCCGATATATGCCGTAGCGTGCGTAGCCTCGGCCAAGCTGGCTGTTGGACTAGACATTTGTCGGCGAGCCGCACGAATGAGCATTATATACCAGAAAGAAGAAGGAGATGATGTGGCCATTTTGTTGTTCCTTTTATTGCGAAAAAGATGGCCTAGAAGACATGGGGGAAGAAAATCTGCCTCAAAGTATTGACCCTCTTTTTTGGCTGAGACGAATACGCGGCTCGGGTAAGGCGACGGGGATGTATAAATTCCGGCGGGTTGTGCCTGATACGGGGGGCTTCGCCATGTATGTGAGGGTTCGGTGAGTGTATGTGCTGGGCCTGCGGGAATTTGGATGGAATGGCAGATCTAGAGTTTTTGATGAATGAATGGGCTTCGGAAGTGGAATTAGTGGTGAAGCGCGACTGGCGTAGATATAGTAGCAGCCAACAACTATTGAGCGCGCCGTTTTGGGATTGGGTGGTTCTGTGTTCTATGCGTCATGCATGCACGCTGGGAAGCCCCACACTTTCCAGTCACGAATCATGAGACGATAAGACCAGAGCTGGGCTGCTCCAGCTTGTCTTATCACCGGAGATTTCAATTTCCATTTCGACTTTCGCTGTTGTTTGCTGCCAGCACGTACTATACATACACTCATAGAGCTCGATACAACAATACCGTACAGTGCAGTGCAGTACAATACCTACCGCGACCCTGCTCTGTTGGTCCCATCTATCTCTTCTCTTCCTCTTCATAATCATCGCCTTCATCACCATCATCACTACCGCCACCGTCTTCATCAGTTGTTGTTGTTGTCTTCAACCGGCTCATTCCGACAACCATGCATTCGCAGTCGTCAAACATCTTTCCCAATTACTTCTCGCCACCGCGGCCCTTGCCTTTGCTCTCCTTTCCGAACGAGCTCCTGTTGATGATCGCTTCGAATCTCTCCGTTACAGATGTTGGACGCCTTGTGCTGACCAACTGCTATCTCAACAAACTCCTTACCCCCGGACTGTACACTTCCGGCAGTCAACTCCGTAACCCCACTACCGGCCAGACACCATTGCATTGGGCCGCGGAAAACAATCAATTGAAAGTTGCCAACCTCCTCATCTCACGAGGTGCCAAACGATCGGCACAGACCATTCTCGGCTTCGAGACGCCACTGCATAAAGCGGCGAGACATGGACATTTGGAACTAGCAAAGTGCGTGTTCGACGACAGCTTGATGGACGTACATGACATGGATAATATGGCCCCAGTGCATGTGGCTGCATTCCAAGGACACAATGATATCCTAGAATTCATCCTCTCAAAGAAACCAGAGGCTATCTCAATCACCAACTATCCTTCGATGATGACATCGCTTCATTATGCCGCTTCGGAGGGGCACGCATCAACTGTTCTTCTGTTGCTCTCTCGCGGAGCCGAATTTCGTCAGAACACTGCCGGCCATACCCCGCTCCATTGTGCCCTGGACTTAGTTCACGAGAATGTGGTCAGGGTATTTCTGGAAAACGACCCCACAGGCGAGATGACGAAGATGTTTTGCGGAAATGGGCAGCCGGTACTTACTTATGCCTTCTGCGGCTCCAGACCCCCACCATTATCGCTGTTGAACCTGTTGATTGATCACGGTGCTGATGTCAACACCCATTCCCGAGTGAACGGTCAATCTGCGGTCTTTTATGCCGCCAGCGCCGACAATACCGCCATCCTGAAGCTATTCCTTAGACACGGCGGAGATGTTACAGTCAAGGACTATTTCGGTGTCACTCCTCTGCACGAAGCAGCAGCGTTTCAACCTGCAACTGTTGACATTTTGATTGAGGCGGGGGCAAGGGTGGACGAGAGGGATGATGAGGGGCAAACACCTTTGTATTGGGCTGTGGAGCGTGGACGAGAGGATGCTGTCCGTATGTTGATAGAGAAGGGGGGAGACATCAATGCAATGGACGCGTGTGGGATGAGCCCATTGAGCAGGGCTTGTGCACAATGCTGTGTCCACGTCAACACGAGGATGGTAAAGTTGCTGATTGAGAATGGAGCTACTGTTGAGAGCAAGGATACGGATTGGATGACTGCTTTGCACCATGCGTCCCGCGAGGGGCACACGGAGATTGTTGCGTTACTTTTGAAGCGTGGAGCTCGGGCGAGAGATAGGGATAGAAGTGGCGACAATGCATTGGACATCGCGGAGCAATTCTCGAAAGGACAAGTGGTTGATCTTTTGAGGCAGAACATGGGGATGATTGCGCTTGATATCCAGGCGTCCTACAGACGATTATGAGATACTAAGGTACGGAAGGGGTTGTACATACCACCAAGCTGGATTTGGGAGCATTGGTAAAAGGCGGCTGCCATATTATTCTTTATATTTCTTGTCTTGTTTTTTTTGATAGATTTTTTTTCTTGGACGGGGGGGTCTGTACGTTTCTGCTTGTTTTTCTGGCTTATGATTATGACGGGAGGGCGTTTTTTGTGATTATCAAAAATGTCTCATGACGGTGTTGGTTTGGTTTGGTTTGGGCGGCGGCGGCATCTCTACTCTGTTATTTGTGAGCTCTTGGGTTCCGTGTGTGTCTTGGTGTTCAATTCGCTGTGTATTCTTTGCCTGATGGTTGGATTCAAGGAAAAGTCTGTTATCTGGTGGTGCCTTGTGTACTGTACCTTGATGATGGTGACTTGCTTTTGTGATCAATTCCCTTCTCCTTCTGGTAGCATTTCCTGTATTTTTTCGAGTGAAAAGGTATTAGAAAATGGCTACAGGATACCAAAACACTCCTGTCCGCTTGTTCGGGCATCTCACGCCCCAATCAACCTCATCTCACCCGCTATTACTCTGGTTTAACAGTCTATATGCCCACTCTCCTCCTCTGGATCAATTTGGGTATTTCCTAGACAATCTAATTGGGTTTCCGTCCAGCGGTCCCTCCGAACCCATGACCTTGTTGCTGGCAGACCGACCATTCAAGGCCTCAAGTTCTGACATCCCCAGTTTGCAACGTCTGCCAGCTCATCACTTGATAGAGCATTACCCAAACTCGATAATGCGGACCTCCCAAACGGCCGACTTACCGCGAAATCTGGGTCGGAGCCATGCTTCCAAGGGTGAGAGATGGAAGCAGGCTCCGAGATGTAAGACGTAGTTCTCTGGGCGCGCAGAGATCGACTGGCTCAGTAGTAAGGCGATCTTTTAGTGTAGACGGATGTCTTAAATTTGGCCTTGCACGAGACGCCGCCCACTGCCATTGAAAGAAGATATGATACACCCCCGCGGCATGTAGTAGGAAGCCGATGGGTCTGAAGGCTTTCGGCGGATCGGGGTCCCGCTCGGCAAGGTTTGCTTCTACATACACACAGCCCAATGATATCTTGGGGTCGTTTCAAAAATCTCCGGAAAAGAATAAGCAGGCTAGCCACCACCAAGGAAGATCCGGAGTGAGATATGTATGAATGTTGATGGCCCTATGTTTGTGAATAGTTACCCCACCGGAAGGCTTTTTTCAGATCCACTCGAACGTTTCAGACTGGCATAAGGGACAACTTTTTGAATATCCAACAATAATTTCTGGTTTTTTTCTATCCCCCGCAGTGGTGAATAGAGCTGTATACGGCTACAGATGACTAAACTGAAGCGAACATGATTAAGTTGATTTCGGAGTGTCAATTCGATTGGCCGCTCTGACCACAATCGGGCGAACCTAAGCACGGTAGCTTCAGTTTAGTTGCTTGTAGCCGTTTACAGCTCTATTCACCACTGCGGGGGATAATATGGTACCAAAAACCTTGCCAGTTGGAGGGATTCAATAACCTGAGTGAGGACCCGTGAAAGTCGAACGAAATTCATGCCCGACAAGTCTTAGCTTTTTCTCTCTTCCTCCTGATCAAACCCACCCGGCTTCTAACCGCCGCCACTACTCCCATTGAAAGCCCTCCAGGCTCTGAGGGTGTTAGAGGAGATCGGCCAACCTCCTCCAATACTGTAAAAACTAGTGGTTCCAGTGAATGGAGAATGCGAAGCTTTTGTTCATTTGGTATGTACTTCTTACAATTAAGTTTGTAAACCTTTACTCGCTCTAGATTAGGCCTTTAGATAGGATTTACGGCAAAGCACTGAGTTGACACTCAGACAAAACGTCATCATCCCACTTGAACGTACACACGTTCTTGCACTTCAACCCGCATATTCTTATCACACGAGAGTATAGCGTCTGCACGCAGAAGATCGAGAAGAGTTACGCTAAACGAGCGCTTAGGCAAGTATCTAGGTAGCTAGAGTTCAACAAATGCGACGAAACTGACCTAGGGACAGAGAAGGTAGAAATCCCCACAACCCCAGCAAAGATTGAGCTTATTGACAATAAAAACTATCTTACACGTGAGTGTTCATGTCTCTTCTATATTAGAGCAACTTTTTACTAACTTGATGAATACCTTCTAGAGCAACTACGTATCCGGAAATCATTGTTGGAACCCGTACCAGACGGCATAACCGCATGTACCGGAGGCAACACTCTAGCAAATATATGCCCTCTGGTTGCCTTCATTCGAGAATGAACAGTCTTACAACCGAAACATTCCTTTTTGAAGAACCCCAGGGTGAAACCGATGCTCCGTATCACACAACAGAACCCCAGGCTATACTGCTAGACGAACTGGACACCAAGTAAATACAGGGCCACCAGGAGTTATCAGCCCTAGGTATATATTAAACTTCTGTGATTGCTTTGTTCTTCATCTCTTTAGGAGCCCAACTGACATCTACAGATGGCTGGCGGTTGGGAGAAAAGTGGTGGATATCCATAATTATCTGTGAAATTCGGGCCCTAAGCAGAAAGTATAAAGTGCTGGCTTCTCGCATATACCTTTCTTTCCGCAGACTACCTGCACTGCGCCATCTATAAACCGGCTAGATAAAGGTCCATAGATCTGTAGACCAGTCAGATTACAAAATTTAAAGCCGCCCCTTGGCATAGACCGGCCAGGTCGAAGCCATTTCTGACTGAACTGACCCCTTGGGAACACTGCCCGTCTCAACACAGAATGCATTGCACGACAATACATTCGATGAAGCCGAAATTGAACGACACATGGCTCTTCTGAAGCCCGAGGTCGTAAGCACATCTTGGGTTGAAGAAAGCCTGTATGGATCCATGATACGGTGAGACGTTGGTAAAAAGGGTAATTCTCGATGACCAAGAAGATTTTATAGCATATTCCCTGTCGTCGTCAGGTGGTCTGTTGGCCAGAGAAGGGAGGTTCATAGGTATATAATGAACTAACCGCAATACAATATTTGGCTAACCATTATACCAGGTATGCATCTTGGGGTAACTGTATCTGTGAGGGGGGACAGAGCGGAGGATCACGACGGGGTCTGTACGCTATGGAGTAGCTTTTGATTCGCCCCGGGCAGCTGTTTGGACTAATCTCTAAATATTTTTATTTTTCGGGTACTTCTTGTGCTACATGAAATCAACCTTCCCGCAAGTGAGTTGACAGTAAGTATACCAACTAGGTATTCAAGGTTCTGTGTCCTGTTAGCCACGCTGAGATCACGATCACAGCAGGGTCCGGTTGGCAGAGTCAAAGGTGCAGACGCTCAGCGTGAAAAGGTATCCGAAATTGGACCCTTGGCGTCTATTACTAGGCGCAGCTGAAGCTCTTGTGCTCACAGCTCTGTCCGAGACACCCCACCACAACCCCTCAGCGGGGTCCCATCTCCCATCCCACTCCACAAAACCCTCAACACAATGTCACGGAGAACCATCCAACACCCTGCCAATACACCTGTCCGCTTTCAGCTTCTCTCAGATCTTCACCTTGAATTCCCGCTCCCCCCACACAAACACCAATACGACACATACACCATCACGCCGCAGGCGCCCTACCTCCTACTCTGCGGCGATATCGGCCTCCTCGCGCAGCTCCCACTCTTCATCTCCTTCCTATGGCGCGTCTCAAACAACTTCTTACACGTCTTCCTCGTCCTCGGAAACCACGAGTTCTACCGCATCTCACGCTCGGCGGGGTTACAAGCGGCGGAAGAGATGGAGCGACAACTAGACGGGAAGCTAACAGTGCTACATCGAAGACGCGTTGATATCGGAGATGTCACGTTACTGGGTTGCACTCTACACTCTAGGCTGGATCCTAAACAGGTACCCCGCATCGCGATGGGACTTAATGATTTTGCGCTTGTGGACGAGTGGGGGCCTGCTGAGTATGTGGCGGAACATGAAGCGGACTTGATGTGGTTGAAGACGGAACTGGAAGAGGTTGAGGATGGGAGAAGGGTTATTGTCGCGACACATCATGCCCCCGCTACAAGAGGAACGAGTAATCCGGCATATGATGGTAGTCCGTTTAGAAGCGCGTTTGCGACGGAGTTGGTGGGGGATGTGGCCGCGGCGGGGAGAGTCAAGGTGTGGGCGTTCGGGCATACGCATTGGTGTTGTGATTTTGTGGAGGGCGGGGTGAGGGTGGTGGCTAATCAGGGAGGGTATTCGATGAATGGAAAAGAGGGGAGGGGAGAAGGTGGGACGAAGGGGTTTGAGAAGGAGTTTGTGATAGAGGTGTAGGTTTTGTGCGCCCACCCCCTCCCTCCCTCCACAGGTACGGGAGCGAATCTACCCCATCCAACATATATACGACGAAGATACCTAGACGTTCGCAGCATTTCCTGGTTATCAAGGCCCATCATACACGCATATACGCCAGATACCGAGCAGACCAGGCAACCTTATAGTAATAAAGATCATTCTGAGACTCCAGCAGATGAGAGTGGCTCTTGGATACGGCGAAGCTGTTGAATGAGAATCCATCATCGGGCAGTTGTCGAAGTCCCCGATGGACCTGGTGATAAGATGTTGCTCGGGGCCGTAACTTGCAATACCGAGTGGCAGAGATGACTGATGTACGCTTGTGGTGGGTGATAGAGAAGCAAATAGCTGGGCATGGATACTACTACAAGTCAAATGGTGAGTGACATCGTGTGCAATGGACTCTATATTGATTTAAGTACAGCAACCTTAGTCCAACCAACAATACATACCGCTCAACCCCATAATACCATGCCCAAAAAATAGTGATACAGCCTCCCGAACCAATAGCGCCAAAACCCCTACTCCTCTTCCTCTTCCTTATCCTTATACTCATCTTTCATCTTCCCACCCATCCCCTTCCCACCCATCACATTCCCGCTCTTCCCTCCTCTTTCCTCCTTCAAAACCCGCCACCACCTCTTCGCCCCCAGCTTCCCCATCTCCCTTGTTTGATCCTTCCCTTTCTTCAACTCCATATACCTTGCGGCAACAAACCACCACTTATCACTCATAGCCTCTACATCCTGCACCGCCTTCTCAAGCAGGTCTTTTTCGAGCTCTGACAACGGGTCTTCGGAATTGTGTTTTAACACCTGTGACCAGCGTAATGTGATCGCTTTGAGAGTGCGCCCGCCCGGTGGAAGCTTGTTGACGCTGGTGGTGATGGCGCTCCAGCTTTTGGTGGGAACGGCGTTGCGGAGAGATATGATTAGTGCGTCCTCGGCTGCGCTCCAGGGTGAGGAGTTGGAGATTCTTGAAAGCTTCTTGGGGGAGGAGGTGGCGGAGGTGGAGGGGAGAGGCCGCTTGGGTGCCATTTTGCTGAGAGGGAATGAGATGGGAGTGGGGTGGTGTGTGTTGGGGTGGAGAAGCTGCTACTTCTTATAGAATAGCAGAAACAGCGATGGCCTAGCGAAGCAGGTTTATGGATGGATTGCACAGTAAACTGCTACCATATGAGATCATGGTGGTAGGTACTACGAGGTCTGAGCAGTGCCATCATCCTCTTTGCACATTTTATCACTCACCAGGCTTCAACAGGGACTACCCCGCCCTTCCCCTTCCCCTTCCCTGCCCCCTTCCCTTGGAGTTTCCATCTCTGAGGATCCATGGGGGTGATTGCATCCTTCCTTAAGGAAGTGCAGTAGGAAGTGTCTAGGTACTCTACTCTACTCTAAGTCATCCTGTTCTCCCACCGGTACCCAGATAGGCAAACCAACGTGCACAGACAGATTTTGTATGTGGTTATTTTCATCCAACACCGCGAACGATGTACTTGACTCATAGCATCAAACCCAACAACCTTCTCGAACTCGGACCCCTCAGCCTTCTGATTTTCAACTCGATCAGGAATAAAAAACCAACATCAAACCTTCTAGGCAGCTATCGGTATCTTCCGAGCCAGTAATTGGTCTCCCGATGTGAAACATGCGGGACATGAAAAAGCAACTTCAGTCGCAACTCGGACGTCATTCAGGTTTTCTTCCTCCAACAAGGTGGACATGAACCTAGAACATCCGTTCGCGTTCTCGGTGTCACATGGAGTTTGCGAGATGCTCCTTGGGGGGGTTGCTCACTTCCGCCCCTCTCCCTGGTCTTGTGAGGTAGAGATGGAGGACCGGGAGAGGCATGAAAGGGAAGGTTCGAGGTAGGTTGGTCAGGTATAAGACGGACGTCTTCGTTCCTGTCTTGTTCAGTACCTCTTTAAAACTCACCAACGGGCTTTTTTCTGAAACCAGCTCCTATTCAGGTGTGTATCAAGCCAGCGCTCACCCTCCTCATTTCTACTAACAACCCTCAGGAAGAAACCGAACGCTCTTGATATCACACTCACACCCTGTATCTCCAGTACTTCTCCTCCCCTTCCACCCCTCCCCCGCCCCTGCTAACCCCCCCTCCAGAAATGACACCCAAACGCACACACTCCCCCACCCCCAGCACACCCAAGAAGTCTCGCTCTTTCCCCTCCTCCTCCTCCGCTGCTTCCCCTCGTGCCACCTGGACCCCCGAAGAAGACGCAATCGTGATGCGTCTCCGCGCCACCGTTCCCGCCACGAGTTTTGCACAGATTGCAATTGCACTCGGAGGCACACGAACTGCAAAGGCCGTTACTAATCGATATGAACGTACGCTAAAATACGAAGATCTGTCTGATGAAGGGCTGAATCCGGATGAGAAGAAAGCGTTGATGCAGGCGCTTGAGGACCTTGAAAGTGGACGTGAGAAGTGGTGGTTTGTAGCTGCGAGGTATGCGGAGTTGAGGAAACCTAAGGCGGCCGGGATGAGGGAGTTGGGAAAGATGGGCGCGAAGAAGTGGTGTGGGATTATTAGGGGAGAGGAGAAGTGATGGGAAAGAAGGATGAAATGGAGGGTTGAATGTATGAATATGGTCTTTTGCATAATGTCAATCCATAATCCCCAAGAGGGCGGAATTCATCATTGCTTATGTCACATGCACGTTCAATCTCTGGGCCCAATTCCATGATGAACGGTCCTCGGGACTTAATACGCCGACTGGGTGAAGTGCCATCACAGTCCTTCACTCGCAAATAAACTCGACTAGGAATCTTCCACACGTCACTCTTCTCCGATGAAGGTAAGCAACACATGTGGTGTTTTATTCTCCGGGACTGGGATGAAGGAACCAACTTACTCAATCGAACCCCCCATCCTAGTTCTAAAACGTTGAGTTAAGTTTGCTGGATACTTCTTCCTGCGTTTTATACCCCACGCCAGTGCACCACCGCCACCGGAAGGCTCTCGAACCAAGTTTTCAACTATACCAGAAAATGTGGTCTTCGAGACACATATACAGACTCCTACAGTAAACCCTTCCCACAGTTCATACCCAAAAGCCTAGCTTACAGACCCGCAAACTCATTACCCGTGATCTCAGCAACACTAAATATACTCCTCCGCTGTCGTCTTCAGCGCCCACCTACTGCTAGACCCAATCCCCGGCCGCTGCACCCGCCACTGCTGCGTCTCTACTTCTTCCTTCTGGTACAATACCGGCGTATGCTGATCTCCGCCACCACGACTCAACAGAATATTTACCGTTGGAGCACCCTCCGAATTGGAACCTATCATAGCCTGCTCCGGCACCATCTGTGACGGCAGCCGAGCCAACGATCTGCTCTCAATTGCACCAGACTCCGTTCTTCGCGTTAGTTGGAGGTCGTTTTCCGCACCGAGATAGTTCAAAGAGTAGAGTGCGTTTTCGTTGCCTTGTCGAGCGATATCACGTCCCCCGTTCGAGAGTGAGAGTGCGGTCCGCGCTGGTGTGGAGAAGGGCTGGGTTAGTGGGATGAGTGATCTGGGGGGTCCTGGTCGTTGAAGAACCTGGCAATCGCTTGCGCTGTCAATCACCATACGTAGTGGTGGTGGCGGAAGTGACTTGACAGTTGCAGCTAGATATCCAACCGGCCATGATTTTGGTGTCCCGACTCCATATATGCCGCTGACCAACGTCCCGCAGCTTGAAAATTTCAGTTGTTTCACCACCTCCGGCGCCAATTTATGTTCTTGGCCGGGCTTGATGTTTACACTTGCGTCAGAACGGAAGCAGGAGATAACTGCGGGTGTTCTTTTTTTAGCTACGTTCATCGAGTTCAGTAATTATTTGGCTTACCAGTTCCGGTTGCTTGAGAAGACCACGCAATCAACGGTAGTGACGGATGGAGGGAAACCTCCAGCTTTATATCGTTCCGCATTTTAAAAACGTCACGATGATGGCGTGTCCACAGTGCTTTATAGGATCCATCATGGTGCACGCCCAAATGGCACACCCCAATTTCGAGCAGGTCATATTCGTGGGATTCACTTTTTGTGGTCCCCCGATTCACAAAATATGCTAGATAATCCCCGTCAATAGAGAACGAAACGTTGTGGTAGCTGAAGTCAACACTTGGAGACGGCAGCAGGGGAGTAACTGGTCGTTTGACAGAGCTTGAGCCCGGGAATTGTTCGAGGCAGTAGACAGATGTGAGTACGGCTATCATACTGAGGTCGTCGGAAAACACCACGGGGAATTTTGGGCATGGGCCGTGACGTAGTTGCCAGGACACCTCTTCAGACTCGAGAAGAATTTCGAACGATGTTGGAAGGGTTTTGTCGGCAATTTTGGTGAGTTCCGACTTCTCAACTTGTAAAACCCAGCCCTGGGAGACATTGATACTGGTACTGGTACTGGTAGATGTAGGTGTTTTCCTCATGAGCCCAAGGAATTTTGAAAAGCGGTTTTTGGCTTTGGATGGTTTCTTTCTCTTGCTATTTTCGAATGCTCTGTTACCGGGTACTATTTGTTAGTTCCAGTTTCGGGGGGCCTGACTTTATAGAAGACTTACGTTGTTGTCCAAATTCTTGCAATTCCCAAAGTCCTTCCATCTGCCGAGAACTTAGACACCGTAAAATATGGCGAAGTATGCAGATCAATGCCTAGCTCTGCTGCCGTCCAAGGAACCTCAGGCTCAAATCGTCGGACAACTACACCACTAGTATCACTGCTTTTCAAAAAACTCCCCTCGGGCAAGAACCCCGTCACGCCTGTCCATATTTCGTGGGGATCGGCACAAAGAACTTGATGGAAATCCTGGTGCAACATTTGCATTTCTTTAAAAAACACGAGTAGCATTGCAACCAGCTTTCCACGCAAGTCACCTGTCGACGGTATGCGCTGAAGGTCAGAAATCAACTTTTCCCACAGAGCTTGGTGCCCAAAAGCATAGAATGCCTCTATAACCGTGACAACCGCATCACGGGTCCGAAACAATGTTTCGAGTCTTTTGTGCAAACTCTCAATGTTCGCTTCCATCCCAGCAGGCAACGGACATGTGAGGGCCTTGCAGACATGCCAGAACAATCCGAAACTGCAGTACTCCAGAAAAGGATACGTTGATCTGACTTCATCGATATCTGCCGCCTGGTGTTTCTTCCCAGACAATGGTCCAGCATTCACACTGAGCAAAGTATACGCAGCGCAGATAGTTGCAAGCTTGAATTGCGCTTGGTATTCCGAATGGAAGAACTGCTTTGTAGGTTGTAATAGGTTTAGATCTGAACCGGCCGTGTT
This sequence comes from Wilcoxina mikolae CBS 423.85, assembly GCA_014904905.1. Taxonomy (NCBI): domain Eukaryota; kingdom Fungi; phylum Ascomycota; class Pezizomycetes; order Pezizales; family Pyronemataceae; genus Wilcoxina; species Wilcoxina mikolae. The sequence goes on along the minus strand of MU122154.1, from coordinate 483,265 downwards.
ATCGAAATTTTGCATTCGGATGAACTCCTTGACTGACAGATGGATGAATTGCACGGTACTACCTAGCTAAAATCAGTAGTGCAGTATAAGATATAGTCACACCACATATGTACCAGGCGTAATTTCGACCAAACCTCCGCAGGTAATCGAAAGAGTCCGAGGGAAGTTCGGGAATCGACTCCGACCAATCAATGATTTTTCTTGTTGAGACACAACCATCTCCAACTCTTCAACACTCAGTGGACGCACTGCCTCAGAAACTGCCATAAATGTTGTTTTTGCCATCGACCTCTGGGGTTCGCTGCGCTTCGACAGTTGGGTCAGGACCCTAAGATAAAGTGTCTCGAGGCCTTCCAAAAATTTGAGGCCAAGCAGTAGCTCTGTTCTGTCGTCGGGGAGGATTGCTTCATCCGAAAGATAATCCAAGATCAGCCGAGCCCAAAGGAACATCCCTACATGTCTGTCAATGTGATTGCAGTTCGAAAGTAAGGAGCTAGAATGTACCATTTGACGACTTTGTCACCAGCTGGATGATGCTCTTGGAATCCAACGACTGCGGATTTCTACCCAATCCTAGCTCTAGAAGTGTATCCAAGCGCGATTCCACATATGTAGCTATATCCTGCAAGTTGGTGTGGGCCGAAATGTGTAGTTGAGGCAGCTCAACGAAACCTCGCAGCAATGAAGGATCGCTGGATCGGCCTAGAACGACTATCTTGCAGTTCTCAATTTCTCTTGAGACCTCACCAAAAAACTTAACAACGATCTCACAAGCATCCCGCTCACACTCATCCAGACCGTCAACCACGATAAAGGAGTACCAACACCGACGGAGCACAATCTTTGTAAGCTCGCGCAGTTCCGTTACCGACGTCGCCGCCGCGCTAGTAGATTCGGTTACAGCCAAGCTAAAGGCATCTATAAGAGAAGCGTTATCCTTGTTTGCCTTAAGAAGCTGGCTTAAGAGAGCCGTGAGAATTCCAGCCGCTGTCCACGTCCGGGGGTCCCTGAAGGAACCGAAGAAGTAGGCCACTCCCGGGCTCGAGTCAGAGGTAGCAGCATTGCACATGCTGTTCAGATCATCAATAATTAACGCAGCGGCATGTGTTTTGCCACATCCTGGATTTCCTGTGCAGTAATTCAGCATCCATGCATTGCTGCAGTGAGCTAAATCCGGTAGTGTCTCACATACCGTGTATCCAAAGAAGTCTGTGGTCGTTTTCGATATCTGAGGATATCAACGACCATTGTTTATAGGTCTCGGATAACAATATCCACATGCAACTCCCCGGCAGTCGTGCGCTCAGCGTACGTTCATAGCTGTCCAGAAAGCTAATAGGATTCAGCCACAGCATTATCCTATGCATCCAGGTTTCTGTGGCAGATATCAGAAATAGTATTAGTATTACATTGAACGGTTTACAAACCTCTTTGCACACGTGCCGCTTCTTCTTGTCGCCTGCGGGCGTCCTCGGAAATTCGTCCCAGCAGCCCAAGAATCCTCGTGGCGTCTGCACGTTCATATTCAGCATTTACAGCTCGAAATTCCTGGAGTTGCCGAGTTTTTTTCTGAAGATCTTTTCCCATCTGTCTGATCTCCACTGCTTCTTTAGTTTCCTCTCCTACATCCCCATAGAGCCGCTCATTTTCCATATCAACACGCTCCTTATCAAGACGCTTCTTATCGAGTTGCTCATTGAGGCTTTTAATAACGATATCCAACTGAGCAATATCCTTACGACGTCTCAGGGCCTCAGAATGTTCCTCAAATCGTCCAATGATTTCTCCAAACCGCGTATCGAACGGTGTCCAGCAGACATTTGCGATGACTCCAACGGTTCGTCTTCTAGTCACTAAAGACTGAGTATACTCATTGGGGGTGGATGTGGCTAATCATCTACCTTTTCCTTTTTTATCGTGCTTGACAAAGATACTCGCCGCCGTGCCCCAGAATTCCAGAACGTCCTCGTAGATCGACGCAAGACACATCTTCATGCTTTCATCGTAAGAAAGAAGTTTAAAGAAGTCTTCAAGGTCCGGTAATGTTGATGTCATGGTTTCGATCATCTGCAATAACTTTTCAAAAAACGTTGTGAACTCCCTCACCACCTACTCCCATACGTTAGCCTACACACCTACCTGCACCTTCGCCCGCCCCATGATCAAATACCTGCATCAAAAACTTCAACCCTCCCCAAACAAGAGCAGCAATCGTAGGATTTGACTGTACGCAAGCATCTACCACCTTCTTTATAATCAGCTCCGACGTGACAGCATCACGGTCTCAATATGAATATATCACCCTAGCAAATCTCTCCAACCGTTCAATCGGCCGTTTCAACCGTTCCGCAACGCGCTGTATCCTCGAATTTTTCCTAGCCGTAGCCTCCATAGCCCTTGCCTCCTCCAAGAGCTCCGCGGGCGTCGTTCGAAAGAGCTCAATGTCGAGGGATTGGCTTTCCGGGAGACGGGAAAGGTAGCGCTCTACTGCATGCTGGAATACTTCAGCGGCAGTGAGCTCTGTAGACTTTGCAGGCTTCGACATGGCGTTTCATAGGAAATCGAAGGGTGAATACGTATACTATAAGGGGAGCTGCTGGCATTGCCGCCGTTTTATGTGGTACAGACTATAGCTATTGGCGACTTGGAGCAGGGAAATCTCAGCTCTCTGCGGCTGATTAAGAAACGCCTTGGCCAATTGCATGGTTATGCAGGGTGAACGTCTCAAAGCTTGGAACTTGGCGTGGATGTAGAAGTTCGATAGGTCCGACGACACCACGCCCAGAGCTCGGTACCAGCTATCCATTCGGGTGGGGTATAAAACTAAAATAGACTTCCCGCTTCTGACAGCTCAGGATGTCAAACACCGGTAGGCGGCGGTCTGGGATATCACTGGAGAAACATTGTGAGAGTACGGGAGGTATGGTGCTTGTAATTTATCGGGATAGCTCGAAGGAAACAGCTTCAGTCCCGAAGATGACATTGTTGATGGTGGGATTTGCAATTGAAGGGTACGATTCATTTGACGTTCTAGTTGTAGTTAGTCAAATTTAAAGCCAAGAATAGTCACGGTGGTGTAGAAGTTCGACAATCCAGAGGAAAAATTGTGAGCTTACCCCAATTCCCAACCTCATCGGTCGGTACACTCGGCTGGCGTACAAGTCCACCTGTTCTCCAAGGGGACGAGTTGGTCTATGTTGGTAGGTATCCGTCCAAGAGAACCTTTCTTCTTAGAATCAGATTAAGGCACCGTAGTGTGGGAGTCAAATGGTTGTATGTATTTAGCCAGCACTAACTACGTATCCATTTTTCTCCCGCCTCCATCTTGTATAGTTACAACCACCAGATCTCCCATGTCACCTCAATAGGGTAATCTATGCACCGCGTTCTGCACGTACGATAGAAAATGTATTTGTACCGTAGGGAGGAACGGAATCTAGTGTACTTGAACTCAAATTTGAAGCTTTCCCGCCGTGGGTGAGCTGGCAACCCGCAATTAAGCAATTGTCCCACATGATATATCACCTGTGATCACGAATTCGAACAAAATGTACCGTACTGTGCATCCCCATCTCTCCAGCATCCATTAAAATGCTTAGTAGACAGCAAAAAATGAAACTCGCAACCAAACAAAACCAAACCCCGCAGCGATGGTTGTATAATCAACAAAAATTGCACCAGGAAATTCGCCGCACTCTTCCAATGATGTATGAAGAAGTTGGAAGAAATGGTGTTGTTGAACCGACGTAGATAAGCGGGGAGAGCTATTTCGATGAATGCCAATATATCGGTGGATAGGTGTACCCAAACTCCAGTGGGTTGTTGCTCGTACATTATTTTACCACAGGAAGCGTGCTTGCGAGCGAAGGAAACGAGAAGCTGAGGACGAGACAAAGACAGGCCAACGATGAGGTGTCGCGATATTGAACTTTGAAAGGAGGAATTGCGATGCCCAAGAGAAGGGCAAATATCCAAAGTTTTCCACAGGAACTCTCCGCAGCCCTATGACTAGCCGCGGAAGCGGTAGTAGCGGCGGTTGAGTGCCATGGGATTGTCTCTTTTGGTTTGCTTGTGAGAGCCGAAGTCGAATTCTGCTGATTTGCATCCTTTCCTCACGACTTCCTCCGCAAGCGGCACCTGATGGGTGTCCGGCCCACACCCACGCAAAATGTCGTCCGAATTAGAGCGAACACAGGTCTTCAGCCAGGGCAACACCGTTTTTATCATCACTTCTGGCGCACAAATGCACTTCATGGTCTGGCAATCAGATACTGTCTTTGACCATATGTGTATCCTACTCCAATCCCCTTCGATACAGCCACGTGAGCAGCCTTGAAGGTCGATGAATCCGGGTGCTTCGGCGAACGGGGTACAATTGATGGAGGAGACGAAGAGAAGTAGGAGAGGGAGGAGAAGTCGAAGACCTGATATCATTATTGTCTTCATTGAAAGGTACGTGCGGTTATTTTCTGGGGTGTCTCTTGGGGCGGTCAAAGTATATATGTGTTGAGAAGGAGTATCAGGTGGGTTAGAGTGTGCGAGAAGATGTTATATTATGTACCCTCCACAAAAAGCAACATTGAGTTCTGTACCCGGTACTGGGGTTTGGGTATAAATGGGTTTGAAGTACCGCTCTACAACATCATCAGCCAAAGATACATGGTGGTAGCTTATGTTGTTATACCTCAAACTCCAGCTAGTGGCATTGGTGAGCTGGCTGGCTGGCGTTGTCTGCGTCAAAAATCACCATGGAATTCCGTCCTCTCTGCAGCTGAACGTACTCTATCTAGTACATGCCCGCCTCACAAAATAGGCGGAATCCGGATACTCAACTATGATAAAAACTGCAACTAATCCTCGAGCCAATACCGTCTACCTATACGAAGGTCACAGGCACAAGGTAGTAGTACAGATACAGTTTCCTGACTGAGCATGCATGCATGGCAAAGACCGAGACATACCTAGGCCAATGATACGGACTTGGTACTAGGGCAGAGAGCAACAACACAGAGTGCATTTTCGAAGTAGTTGTATTTTCGTACAGTGCCTGGCCAGCTGGTTGGTGGCGTCTGTATAGCGACTCGCTGCAGCGCCTATGGTTGATAATTTATACAGACAAGTTTGCCTATGACAGTTAGCAGTTTAAATCATGGGCTCCACCGTTCGAACCTACTCAACTGGTCTCAAGAAAGCAGTTTGCCGCATCCAAGTTCTTACCGGATGTCACTTTTAGGTCTACTTTACTGTAAGAGATACCAAAGGGCCGAGATAAGCTTTCAAGATCCCGTTCTAGTTGGCGTAGCGTGGCTTGTGGAGGTTGATCACACACACACTAAGTAATTATTAACGAGCACTCATGGAATTTGCCAATCGTCAGCCTTCGCACTCATAATTCACCGCATTCCACAACCCACTCGGCCCCCGTTGTGTGCAGCCCTCAGCCGCAAATTGGAAAAGGCGCACCAGTGTGATAGTTTTGTTCGGCGCAGCAAGGAAAAATCCAGCTGGAAATTCCGTATGATTGACAGAGACCGAATTGTAGCTAGTTGCAATTGATGGCCCTACTTATATATGGTTGGGGGGAAGCTATGTTGAGAATGCCCGAGCATGGCGATGTGAGCAGTAACCAACTATGTATTGCGCAAAAGCCCCAGTACAGGGTATGGTGATAACACTTTGTGTCAAGCTTTTGCTTTTTGTATCAGAGGACAGAAGATAAATTGATCCAATCCCACAAGCTGCATCCCACAGTTTTCAGCCTTCCCCCTCGGCATTTCGCATACTTCTTACACATAGAAGCAATCGGTCAAACCCCAGCTTGTCAATGAAGAAAACGACGACGCTTCGTCTTCCTATGTTCCTTTTCGTTCTTCTCCTCCATGTATCTTCGATCCGCGGAGATGGTTCCTTTGAAAATTATCCCGGATACAAAGACTTGGAGCAGTGCGCCAGAAATTGTATTTCAGGCTGCTGGGGTATTGGGTGTTCATCTGGAATCTTTAAAGCCGCTGGGTGCGATACGTTCAAATGTGGCTGCGGACTTAGCGAGCTGGCCCGGGAGTTGTACTATCTCGCCGAATGTATTTCGAAAGATCCGGACAGTGCTGGATGCGGTAGTGATGTACAGCAAGCACCGGCGGAAGCGATAGTGAGGGGGGCGTGTCGCAAAGAAGGATATAACGTTAACGGTGTCCCCTCGGGCGGCACCGGTCCAACAAAGACGGCCGAAGGTCTCCCAACTTCAGCGACAGGTACGGGCCGCATATACGTAACTGTCACTGCTGCAGCAAATCATGGCAGTGTTGCGAGCGTTTTCTTTGGGGATGTGGTGCTACTCGGGATCTTTGCAGTCTCGAGTGTCGTCATTCCCGCACTTCTGTTCCTTTAATACTCGAGAATAACCCTTTCGACCAGAGCAAAAAACGACCGAAACATCATCTCCATCTCCGACTCCAACACCGTCCCCCGCAACAACCACAATAATTGATACTGTCCTTACTCGAACGAATCTCTCGCCGACATCCACTGATCCGACTTTCGTCAACCCCACCACATCAAGCTCTACTCCGATAACTCAAACAGAAGCTCCATACCCTTTGAACCCGAGACCTAGCCTTCAACCAAAAGATGTTGCTGGAATAGTGCTGGGGGTCATCAGCGCAGTTATTGCAGCAATAGGACTGTACTTCTTGGCAAAGAACAATCACCAAAATGACGGGCGTGTTCATGTATGAGGCGCTCTGGTTGTTGGGGCTAGTTGGTGTTTTGTATGATTTAGTCGGATCAAGGGACAATGGTGTTACGGGAGCTGGCTGCTGGTTCGTTATATATAATTATGTACATTTTCAACGAAGGGACGTTTCAATGCAGTACGTACTTAAGTATCATACTTACCAAGGTAAGTACGTATATGGTCCGTTCTATACACAACCGGTATCCGTTTGCAAACTTCGGCGACCGATTTGCACACTGATGCCTGCTCACGAGTGGAAGAATAATATGCGAGCTCTTCAAATCTCCATCTAGGTAAATGCAAGCTGCGGTATGGTAGTTCCCACCACAAGTCTAAGATAGGACTTCGAGGTTGGTATCTAGTGTTGGCGGTTTCTTGGCTATTGTAACGTTTTCTGACAATCGAAAACTCTTAAACCACCATAACTTTGCAATGGTTTTACGAGGAACACACGGAGTTGAAAACTCACTGTGTTTGGAAATGTTGATGAATTTATATATCGTTTGGACGAAGTTAGCTATATAATTAGTCCTAGGTCTAAGGGACTGACCACCTGGTACGACCGATTATTTTGTACTATACCGCACGAGTTGTGCTATATACGATGGTATGAGATTAGATTAGACTCGAGTAACCCAGAGCATAATCAAGCACATGCTCTACTCTGCATACTTGAGTTTTGCTCGTGCCAAACACAAGAAGCAGAAGTATGGGCCCTTTTCCCGCTAAAATAACAACTCTGTCCACACAACACCACGAAAAACCAGACATTATCCATGGGATCGTGTTTTTTTAGGACGGGGTTATAGTACAGACTACCGACTACGGTGTTTTCGGCGGAAAAGGTCTGCCAAAAGCGCGCAGGGGCGGCTATCGATTCATCACGTGATCACCGGGCATTGATCGGCGCGTGCGTCTTGGACATACAATCGCGCGGCAAAAGTTAAATGAGGTTTCGAACCCAGTGTTTACAGCACTTGTACAGCCTGGCGTTTGTAGAGCTGTAAGTTTCGAACCCGCACTCGGTGTTTTCAGCACCTGGTATTTGTTGCACCATACCGGCTGAAGCAGCTCTTGAACATTCTACAATCTCTACCATCTTGTATAAAACCTCAGGTGGATCTCGAAGGGCAAAAGCACTGTAAAAGTAGGTTTGAAACCTGTGGTCTAGCGTTTGCAGCGCCAGAAGGTTTTAAGCCTGGGACGTTTATAGCGCCATGACTTGGAGGTTTCGAACCTCGGTGTTTACAGCACCTGGTGTTTATTGCACTGGTTAAGCTAAGCTATTAGCTCTTGGAAATTCAATGTCCTCAATCATCTTATATAAAACCTAAGCTGGATCTCGAAGGGGAAAAGCAGGGCAAAAGAGTAACCACTGCAGGTTTGGAATCTGTATAGCATTTGAAGTGCCATGAGGTTTTGAACCATGTCGGTTGAGCATAGTTGACACTGGTACTAGCCAACCTTCCATTTCAGCCCGCTGAGCAATGAACCGAAGGCCAGAGCTTTGCCAGTTAGTCAACTGACTAGAGAAGCCGGCGGCTGAACTAGCATTAACACGGTGCTCAAACCCCCACTACCATCATCGCAGATGAGGCGGTTGTGTTTGGTGATTCTACTGGCCCACCATCGTCTTATTTTCCAGTGTTACAGCATGCAACAAACTGCCTCAGTATATCAAGAAAGGGGAGACTACTTGGTGGGAAAGAAGCAGAAATAAGAACCAAAACGTCGTTCATTCAATTCAGCACAATAAGCACAATACAAAAGACGAATCGAGTTTTCGCTCATGAAGCACCCGACTCCTAACGCCTACACAGCCCAATCAACGCCCAGTGTTTCTAAGCGGCCGCCCGGTGATCTATAGTTCCATAGACCGGACTGACCGCTTGGGAACACTGTCAACGCCTACTTAATAAAGCTCTCAAAGTCCGCAATACCCCGCTTAACCCCATGCTCAAACTGTAACCTCATTAGCCATTGCAACATCACGATGAGTAGATACCAAACTCACCTCCCACAACCACATACTTCCCCATGTCCCTCTCTCCGCAACATGATCCCTGAGCCTCTTACCAGCCCACATATTGACAAACCCAATCGTATCCCCTCCGTCCCTCCCCTTCTCCACTCTTTTCTCCCAAAACGTAACCGCATCCCAGAAGCCAACATCATACCCAGCCTCATACCTCCAATGCTCCATCTGGCGTCCCTGACCATGCTGGTTCCAATAATCCACATGCTGTTTGATGGCAGTAGCTCTCAATGCAACTTGATGTTGCTTCGCCTCCGCGCTGATCTCTCTTACCCTTTGTGCAGGTAGTGTGAAGCCAAGAGATGGTGGGACATTCCCTTTTTTAGTCTGCTCCACGAACCCCCATTCGCCACCGTCCATCCATTGCATCTTCCCTGTCCAGAAAAAGGAGCCGCCGTTAATTGGCTTGAGCTCCTTTTCCCACCGCCGGATTTCAGTCTGGCCAAGCTGTCTGATCAAATCTGGACGGGCGGCGGGGTCGGCTTTTGACCAGCTCTCTTCTGCGAGGACGCAACTGTACTCGCCGACCACTGTGCCGACTTCTTTCTGATCGTAGGTAAAGAGCTCGGAAAGTTCGTTTGTGACGGCGGAGATTATCTCGGGGGGACTCTTGTTCTTGTTGCCGGGGTCAAAGCAGTAGTATTTGTGGATGTCGACGATTACGGGAGGAGAGATAGAGGGATTGGTGCGGCTGGCTGAGTTTTTCGTTGCTGCGTACTGTGAATGGTGAGTATGTCTTATTGCATCTGGGATGAGAAGGGGTCAAACGTCAAGGGCAGGTCCGCTGTTCCATGCGTCACTGATGTATACTGGCAATCTTGGATCAACAGATGCAATTGCAGCCTTAGTTGCAGTTAGTGTCATCATAATCTCCAACGGGGATAAACACTAACCAACGTATGATCATACCAGCTCCACATCCCCCTGTCCCCAGCTCCCATGATAGCTTCGTTGACCACCTGAAGACCAAGAACCCAATCCCTTAGCGTGGGATCCGCAATTATCTCCCGAGCAATGGTAACCAGGACCTCAGTAGTGAGTGCCCTGTAAGTCTGGTTCTCCCAAAATTCACTCTTGCCAGAGTCTTCGTCCAACATCAGTCCGCTTTCCCTAACAGAAACAGAGGATGATCATACCGGTCCCCGAATGTTCGTCTTTATTCGCGCCTCCTGGAAGCGCATGAAGGTCCAGTAACACAGCGATCCCACGCTCAGCGGCAGCGTGGATATACCCCTTTACCGCCGTCCACGCATTCACATAAATGCTCCCATATGCCTCAAAAGGAGTTCCCGCACAAAACCGGGGGCCAAGAGTAAACCATCCGATTGGAAGGCGGATGGACGTGACTTTTCCAGTCTCTCGAAGGAACATCCAGTCGGCGGGCGTCATTGCCGTAGCCCAGTGCTATCTGGATCAGCTCAAGCTGCCTTAGGGTGGGACTTGAAAGTATGGATCTACCTGTTCCCACTTCACCCTCGCAGCGTCCAACCCATGGGCATCCACGAAAGCTGTAACGGCAGAGAGCTCGCTCCCGCCTTTCGCTGACTCTAGGAACATTGATGGGAAGAGCCATCGCTCGAGTGTAAATACTGCGCCAATGTTTGTTCCGTGGTGCGTGCGGTAGCGGTTCACTTCTTGCAAGGTGGGAGGTCCCATAAAGACTGCTGTTGTTGTAACAGGTGCTACCTGTGTTTGTGTTTGTGGAGGCGGTGGTGTAAACTGTTGTGTTGGAGGAGGAGGCGGGGGAATATAATATTGCCCTAAAGGCGGGGGCGTATAATGTTGCCCTGGAGGTGGACCGGTGGTTTGTAGCGGCTGCTGTAGTTGCTGTTGCTGCTGCTGCAATTGCTGTTGCTGTAGTTGCTGCTGCAGTTGTAGTTGCTGTTGCTGCTGTTGCTGCTGTGCGTCTGCAGCATTGCTGTGGGACCATGGCTCGTAGCTGATTCCCAGATTAAACTTCTTGTCGAGTTTAGTCACGAATTTCTTCATGCTGGCTGAATATGGCGGATCTGACGCCGGTTGAGTGTTCGTGCACGGAGTTGCAGTTAAAGATAGTGAGTGCGGGGATAGACGGTGCGGAGTGAGTACGTATGCTTGCAAGGATACTGAACCCTTATTTATGCAAACGGATCATCCGTTGCTCGTTTGCAGCTGAATTGGATTGAACATGATGGTGCTGGTGCCATCATACCACAGAACAGACCTATAGGTTATAGGCGTATCTCACTGCTTGATATATCGACCTGTCGAGCATTTTTGTGACCAGTTCGACAGGTGATCTTCGTCTGAGTCACGTGACCGTCACTCGATTCTCCAACAAAATCTTATCTTATCTGATCATATGGTACCTCTTTCTAGACCATCTCACTGCCAAAACAACAAAGCCAAAAGAAATCGTCAAGAACAGGATTCGAACCTGCGCGGGCGAACCCATGTGATTTCGTCTTATAATTCGAGTCACACTCCTTAACCACTCGGACATCTTGACTTAAGGGTTTATTAATCAAGCGTTACAAACATGAATTATAGTTGCTAACCTCCGTGGGATGATATGGATAATGGTCCGGAGAGCTGGAGGTAAGGGCGTCAGTGTTGGGTTATTAGAATGATGCTATGCATGAGCTCCAGTATGCAACATCGCGTTTTCATGATCCCATTTACAGAAATCTACCGCAGCGCATAAACCTTCAACTTCCTCTTCCCTAGACCCTTCTACTCCCGTGGCTCTTTTACCGAACTCCCACTTTCTACCTAACAGCGGGAGCACGCTTCACCTCCCATAATTTCTTGTCCCACCAATACACTTCCGATCTCCTAGGGGTCTTGATACGCCCCAGTGAATGATCCCGGGCGTTGACATCTCACAGCGGATCATCGTTGGGGAGATATTGATACTTGAGTCGCTTCATACGCCGTGTTTCCGGCGATATAGATGGCTGTGTAGGTTGAGACGCCGCTTCAGTAGTTTTGAAACCAACAACTTTGCGGACGCTATATCAGATCTACAGACTTGCAGGAGGAAGCTTAGATGTTCACAGACCCGCTCATGATCAGGCTCGCCATCTGTGGGGAAATATATTTTCGATATTGGTATCGTTGGATGGATCTGGTTCTTCATTGGTGTCTTTGTCAATAGATGCCGGTAGGTTGCTCTTGAGGCATTCCATTTTCTGAGAGTTCGTGATTACTCGATCCATCGATTGGTGCAAACGCTGCACATACACCGTTAGTCCTAATATGGGGCGTATTTTCTTCGATAGAGGTTGAAATCTGTATACCGACTAAAGGAATCTGAAGTCATATCGCGTCTCTCCCGAGCTTGGAGCCGGTCCTAGACTTCACTAATTTTTATACTGCGTGTTGGATACCATTCTGGGAGTCATAACCAAGCTCTAGCGGATCTACTCGAGTATGGACATCACAATGATGTTACCTATCCAGCTCCTTCAAACCCACGTCATAAAAGCTTCATTAAGGCCCAAGCTCTCACCACCACCAAAACTACCTTCAAACCCACCCAGCTCCCACTATCCACCCAGCTCCCACTATCCACACAGTCACCCACCTACACAACCCAATGTCTCCGCAAATAATCCTCATCACTGGCGCCGCCCGCTCCCTCGGTCTCGCCATAACCAAATCCCTCCTCACCTCCTCCCCCGGTGGCTCCATAATCTACCTAACCGCCCGTTCCCCAACCGCCGGGCAAACCGCCATCTCCTCGATCCCGTCCACCCTCAAAACCTCCAACCAATCCGTGCACTTCCTCCCTCTCGACATCACCTCCCCCGCCAGCATCAGCGCCGTAGCACGCACCATAAAATCGCGGCACGGACGCCTCGACGTCCTCATCAACAACGCCGGCGTAGAACTAGACATGAAACCCGGCAAGTCTCGGGCGGAAATAATCTCTGGAACACTTCCGACAAACTACTATGGCGTTGTAAACGTATGCAAAGAATTTCTTCCTCTGATCCCAGCGGGGGGGAGGATCGTGATTATTAGTTCTACCGCTGGACATTTGAAGCATTTCACGAGTGAGGAGTTGAGGCGGAAGATTAGTGCGGGGGATTTAACGGTGGATAGGTTGGATGAGATGATGCGTGAGTTTGAGGAGGGGAGGGAGGGGTGGCCAAAGAGTGCGTATTGTGCTACTAAGGCTGCGCAGAACGCATTGGCGGGGATTTTGGCGAGGGAGAATCCGGAGGTTAAGGTTAATTCTTGTTGTCCGGGGTGGGTGGATACGGATATGGGAAGGCATGTGGGGGGTAAACCGCCAAAGACTTGTGGTACGTACAGATAATCGATGTCACCTGTTCTTAGGATGCTAACACGGCGAATAGAGGAAGGAGCAAGAATTCCGGTGAGATTGGCAGTGGGCGATATCGGCGAGACCTCTGGGAAGTTTTGGGAAAACCCAAGTCTGTCAGATACGGGTTATGGAGAGGTAGCAACATGGTAGATACAAAAGAATAAACAGCAATCGAACCTGCCTCAGATGTTTTTTAGTCCCAAATCGAATCTGATAACCATAGCCCGTCACTCGCTAAAACTCGGTAGCCGTTACCCCTTGATGACGTGATTACACAAACCTTATCCCAACGACCGCCAAGCCCCTTCTTAACCCAAATTCGCACCCATCATTGCAGTAACACCATTGCCGACATGTCCCTCTACCTCGAAGCCTCCTCCATACTTCTCGAAACCAGCGGCTCCTTAAAATCCCGCATCTACCACCGGCCTTCCTCCTCCCCTACTCTAAAATCTCCTCCGGCGCGCCTATATGCACTAATAATCGAGACACTGAAACACCAATCCCTCCTCAATGAGGTGATCGAGAACTCCGGGATCCTAGGATTTGAGCGAAAGGTCTCCTCCCTTCCCCCATTCTATAGTACACGTTAATTAACATGCGGAAGAAACCAGCTCACACATTCCCTCGCGCTGCTCCTCCTGCATGACCACCTCCTCACCCGCAATGGAATCTCGACCTCCACCGGCCCTCTCAAAACCGCAATCCTAAACCACAAAGCGCGACTACAAGCCGAATTTACCCGTGCACGCTTACGGCGGGGATACGGGAGCACCGCGGATCTTCTCGCAGCGGTAAAAAAGGAGAGTGAAGCGAAGATACCACGATGGGTACGAGTTAACACCTTACGGTCCTGTCTTTCGGCCGTCTTAGCCACGCTCGCAGATTATTCCCCCGTTGAATCCATCGCAGAGCTATCATCAGGGAAGGTGTACTACAAAGACCCCATCGTCGAGAACCTCCTCGCGTTCCCGCCGGCGACGGATTTCACGACACATCCACTATATCTCAGCGGCGCATTAATCCTACAGGACCGCTCTTCATGTCTACCCGCACACCTTCTCGCCCCGCCGCCGGGGGCATGGGTCGTAGATGCCACTGCAGCGCCAGGGAACAAAACCACACACCTTGCAGCACTACTCCAAGGCGGTGGTGGTGGTGGCGGTGTAATAGCCTTCGAAAAAGATCTCCGACGCGCCGAGGTGCTAAAGAAAATGGTACACCGTGCAGGTGGGGACGAACTCATCACAATCCGCGGGGGCTCAGACTTTCTAAAAGCGAACCCTAAGGAGGAGCCTCTCCAACTCGTTTCCCACCTTCTCCTAGACCCCAGCTGCAGCGGAAGTGGAATCGTCAGCAGATCCGAGTACTCCCTCATCCCCCTCTCCACTCCCGCCACCGCACCCACAGGGAAGAAACGGAAACGCGGCGGCTCGAAACCAGCAGCTCCTGCAAAATCAGTAGTAATAAACGACGCAGAAGACGACGAAGAACAAGAAGAAACCAAATCCTCAGCTGCAACATCTCGTCTCCATTCCCTCTCCTCATTCCAAAAATCCATGATCCTACACGCCATGACGTTTCCATCCGCGCAAAAGATATCCTACTCAACATGCTCAATCCATGCGGAAGAAAACGAACACGTCGTGACATCCGTCCTCGCATCGAAGGTTGCGAGGCGCCGGGGATGGCACGTTGAAAAGCGCGCTGACGGTAACCTGCGGGAATGGGAGAGAAGGGGAATCCCGGAGAGTTGTGGGGGCGATGAGGATGTGGCAGAGGCTTGCGTGAGGTGTAATCCTATCGAGGATGGTGGAATCGGATTCTTTGTGGTTGCGTTTGTGAGAGATGGGAGCATTGACGAAGAAAACGAAACATCGCCTAAACAACAGCAGCAGCAGCAGCAGGAGGAGGAGGAGGAGGAGGAATGGAACGGCTTCAGCGACGACGACGAAAAAAATATCACTATCGAACCCATGGCCAATATCGAGACAAACCCAAAACGGCAGAAGAAAAAGAAGCAGAAGCAGAAGAAAAAGCAGAAATAATGAGAAGTGATGACTGTATTTTATATATATATAGACCCTATATGTATATTCC
>MU122154.1:344267-467985 GCA_014904905.1 Wilcoxina mikolae CBS 423.85 | reverse complement strand
GACATCACTCGCCAGCAGTGGTGGTATACGAGAGAGAAGAAAATCGGGGTCAAAGGTTGTATATAGATATATTTCCCCATCCCATCCCATTCCATCCATCCCATCGTTTCCCTCATCTCCGTAACCCACACACACACACACGGCACAGCCAGAAAAACCAAAAAACCAAACACGCCCTCCATATAACAGGTTAATCACAAAAAAAAACTAGAACAGCAGCAGCAGCACCCCCTTCCCCCAACGACAATTAGAACATTAGATGAATGATGATGAAGGGGGGTAACTACTACCATTACCCCCTCTCTCGAGACATTCCCGATCGAATTTTCCATAATGACAGAGAGTGAAGTTGTTGTGATGATGATGATGATGATGATGATGATGATGAGAGAGAACCAATCAGACAGATAGATAAAAGAAACGACAAAAAAAAAAGATACAAACAAAAAAGATATACCCAGAAACTATGCCACGTAGAAAAAAAAAAAAAAAAAAAGGAAAGAGCGAGAGAAGACACAGAGACAGAGAGAGAGATACACAGTGGGAGATATCAAAACACATAACACACCGAAAACAAAAGAACGAACACACAAAAAACACACACAAAGGCACTATGTTTTTTTAAAAAAAGAAATTGGTATGTGAGGATGATCGATGATGGGTAAAAAAAAACACACGAACAAAAACTCGACTAAGGCAGCCCCATGCAAAATACTCGGAAATGCAGAACAGAAACAACCCGGTGCAAAGATACAAAGGTGGAACCCCGCTCTGTCGCTGATTGACGTTTGACAACTAAACCGCTGCTCCCACCATATCCCAACCAAACCAACAAAAGCCCCAAAACCCTCGTTGATATCACAAACCTTTCCCCCTCCCCCACTTTTTAGGTACAGCAAACAGCACGCTCTCTAAGAAATGCCATTGTATAGCCGCCGACAAAAAAAAAATCAGAACAAAAAATCTCTCGGAACGCCTCGTTTTAACAGGTCGTTAGAAGAAATGCGTGTATACTTTCGATTCCTCATGAACTTCCATCTCCTATTGTAACTATTAGCATCCGGCGGCTACACGACCCATCGGTGGTGACACTGACCATTTTGAATGTATTCAGCTCTTCCTTGATCTGCTGGGCCAACACAGGGGTCAACCGATTGCAAGTGGCGATCTCTCCTCGTCTGTCGTATTCACCGCTTGGCCAAGTGTCGTGGAAAGTTATGCGTGGGCTGAAGCTGACATTGTATCTCGAAGCGGAATTGGGAGATGCAGGTGCGCTATGGGAGCTGGTGTTGAATTTCGGGGCAGGCATAAAATAGTCCTCTCCTTCCTTGGCCCCTTCCTTAACAGACAAAGATCTGTTACCAGTTCCAGGACGTTGATTACCGGTTCCGGGACGTTGATTCTCGGGCCCAATGATCTGGGGGATCTCGGGAAGCTGCGATCCAGTCGGCGAAGTCTCGCTTGCTCTAGCAACCGGGGAAGCGGATCCTGAACCTGCAGCCATTGTTATTCAATTGTTTAAGAAAACCCCATAGAATAAACATACGCTTGAGAATTCCCTTCCTGACCGCAGCCAAAACCTCGGCGCGTTCCTGTTCGCCTCCCACGATGCTCCTCCTTCCACGACTGCTACTGGCGCTACCCCTCCTAGTCTGTGCAGTATCAGGTCGCATTTCGAGAGAATTTCGCTCCAATTTGGGAAAACCAGTTCCGCCGCCAGCATGGTCGGCAACAGAAGCATTCACATTAACTCTCTCCCGTTCTGCCTCAACTGTAATCATCGAAACCTGACCAGTGCTGGGCTGACCAGCAATGGGTCCATCCACGGCTTCAACTCCAGTGATTGACTTTGGCCTAAATAAGCCAACAAGTGAACGACTTGACCTCCTAATGCCTTTTCCCATTTTCCTAATCATGATCGAGGCCGAGGATGCCGTAGACGATACCGAGATATTGTCAGTCGATCCTGCAAAGAAGTTGCCTTGGCCGGAATAGATGCTCTCGCCCAATCCAGCCGCTTCCTGGCGCCGTGCTACCCGGG
The DNA here is from genome assembly GCA_014904905.1 of Wilcoxina mikolae CBS 423.85. NCBI lineage: Eukaryota > Fungi > Ascomycota > Pezizomycetes > Pezizales > Pyronemataceae > Wilcoxina > Wilcoxina mikolae. The sequence goes on along the minus strand of MU122154.1, from coordinate 465,944 downwards.
CCTGTTCAACCTCCTGCTCTTCTCTAAATCGATCTTGACGAGCTTTCGCTCGTTCTTCACTACGGAGGTTATTCGCAGCTGAAGCCTTTCTCAGTTCAGCTGCACTCCCAAATGAAAAGGCACGCCTAAGTCTGTTCTTCATTCCCTTCTTTTGACCATCGTCTATAACCGCGAGGCGCTCCACAGCAGGGCTCTTGACAGGATCCTCCGATCCACTACCACTCGAAGAAGGTTTCGCATTAGAATCTGGCTCAATTGCAGACCTCGAGAGGGGGGAAGGTGCTGTTGTCCGCTTGTTGACATCGGCGGACGAGCCCCTGGGAGGGATATTTGCAGCGTTTAACTCGTGGGTAGGAGATGGCACCGTAGGCGAAGGGGAGTTGTTAGCTGTGTTCGATCCGTTTGACACGATAGAGTTTCGATTGCTCTGAAAAGAAAAAAGGTTAGAACTACATGCTTCTCAAGCATTAAATCAAGGATCTTACCGAAGCTCGAGAAGAGGTGCCGGAAGCTGAACTATCGGTGCTACCCGTTCTTCGGCTTCCGGGTCCGACTGGAGGCTTAAAATTCGCAACCGTTGCTTTCTTATCCGCAGGTTGACCAAATCTTGCCAATCCGTTAGGGTTGTTTGCGAGTTCCTGTCTCAAAAAATTCTGGAAACTCTCAGTTGTGATTGACCCAGGTCCCACTGATCTCCGTCTGCCCTGCGTCGTCTGATGGGATAGGGGCGATGGACGTCTGTAGGTGTGAATGTCGTCAACGGATTGACTACGAAGTTGACCCTCGTAATCGCCGATAAATGGTGCCCTTACGACACCAGAATTGCTGCCGTTAACATTGGGTGTACTGTTCGCTCGACTCGGATGTGTGTAGACAGCAGCCACAGAAGCCATTCCTGAACCACTTGGCTGGGCCGAACCTGCAGGTAAGCCGATGTATGAATTTCTGTTGACTCGTTTATATCTGTCGGGCTTTTCTCGTGTAGGTGATGCAACCGATTGAGCCTGTGGCTGTATCGCAATAGCAGTAGATAACGGTCGGGGGGGTCGAGTCCCATGCTGAATCGAAGAATCGTCCATCGAACGAGCAGGGGATGATTGTGACAACGGTGCACGTAAAGATGAATCAAGCGATATCGAATCTAGAGAAGTGTAGGTTTGTCGGGTATCGTCCGGCTTTCCACCCACGGTTGGGCGATCTCCTGGTTTCGTCGGACCGGAGGAACTAGAGGGCTTTGTTGCAAGGCTAGGTGTGGAGGTGAAAGCATAAGTCGCTACAGGAGCGGTGCTATACCCTCGATATCCTGTGCCACCGTTGTTGTTATTACTGCTGTTATTGTATCGCGAAGGGCCGTGGTTGTTGTGGCTATGAGAACCAGTCTGTCCCTGAGCAGAACCATGTAATGCACCTGCCGATGGTTGCGAGCGCGGCTGCATGAGGCTAACTGGAGCTGAGGATTGTTGCGCAGGATATGACTGGACAAGAGCTGCCATGGTGGAGCGCTCTCCACACCCAGAAGAAGTTGCCAGGCCGACGATTGGGCTCGACTCAGGCTGTCACGTAAGGCGTCGACGGCCGAGGCAAGGAGAGAAGATAATGCTGTGTAATGCAAAAAGGGAAAGTAGGAAAAAATCTATGAACAAATCGTGAAGTAGGCGTCCGTCTAAACATCCAACGTAAGCACTTCGAATCCAAACGCCGTTTGGGGCTGGAAGGATAGATGCTCAAGTAGTTCACCCGGTGATATAAGAAAGGGCGGCGGCGTGCGGTGGGTAGGTAACGCGAACGACGACGAAGGAAGAACCACTGACCCCCTGAAAAGCTTTGACCGAAATACGGTAAAAATGACAACCGTCCACGAAGAATTAAAACTGTATGGCGTGCAAAGTGATCACAAGAATTGAATCAATGAATGAAAGTCGACAAGTCGTGGGGCCGAGGAAACTTTCGAGCTACAACTGAAACACCGTGTCGTCGGCGGCGATTAAAGAATGAACGAATAAGTACGGAGAAGCCAGGGAAAACCGATTGTTTCCTCGACTTTTTCTTCGAACGGCCGAATGAAGAAGGGCGAAAGGGGAGAGCGGAAGTGTCTGGCTTCCACAGGGGAGAATGGTGGGAAGTCGAGTTGTCGTTCGATATTGGGTGGTGCTGGACTCCGTATGTCGAAATAACAGGATGGGGCGGGAGGGAGGCGGGCCGGGACAAAGCGGGCAAAACAAAACAGTCCAGCAGTCTATGTATGGCAAGGATATGTAAGAAGATGAAGCGAGCGGAGACGAACTGGAGACGACGATTAGGAGGGCGTTAATGGTGGGGAGAGTGGGTTGGGTGGAGGAAGGCGAAAGAAGGGGGGGTGGTAGAGTTGGTGGTGGTGGTGGTGGTGGTGGTGGTGGTGGTTGTCAGAGGCTCGTCTTCTCAACAGTTCTGGACAAGACGGAGAAGGAACCAAGAACCCGGAGGCCACCAAATGTGTAGGCAACGAACGAACGGACGAAGTTTGCGGCCAGGGAGGGAGGAAGACACGCACGGGCTGGGGGAGAGAAGAACAGCGAGAACCGAAAAGGCCCAAACGACCGCTACCGTACCTACCAGTGCAGAGAGAGGGGGAGCAGTAAAAGATTACGGGACGGGGGTGAGAAAGACTGAGGTTGACATGAGAGGATACGTACTTTAATTCTACGGTACTTGCATATGGGGTCACTTGGAGTTGGTGGTACTGGTACGCAGAGTCGAAGCAACTTCACAACAATCGTGCTAAGAATTTAACATTCAATAGTAAAATAGCAAAACCCGGGGGTGTCCAGCTAAATACCCCAAGATCGGAAGGCTTCAGCTCCCAAAATCGAACAAACAAGGAGAATTGACAAAAAGAAGTTGCCAAAACGAGCCAAAAATCGAAAGGCCCTTTTTTTTCGATTAAGGGTTCTGTCGCCTTTTTGTCGCTAGCTCGTCTGGGTTTTTTTAAAGCGCCTCTCCCTACATTAGCCCCTTTCACCCCCCACAACAACACAATATGACATCAGGCAAAATAAACAATATAGGTATCATATCGTCTTTTCCGCAGTGACACCGACCCACGAGATCAGCCAGGGCCTGCATACTGTCCGTTCACATCAGTGTGAAACTTTATCCCCGCCGCACCGCTGGAACACAGGAACGAGTACATAGCGCACCAAGCAGGGCAAGGACAACTGCGGAGCCCGATAAATCGATAAGGAAAAAAGAATGCATTTAGAGAAGAGCAAACGAGACGAGGGGGACGCGTCAGATGGTATGTACTAGAGCTGAAATACCCATGGGGGAGTCTATTGCGACATCCGGACGATAGGTAGTAGCAGTTTAGCTAAAATTCCTACCAGGGTGACCCAAGATCCGAATCAAAGTCTTTGATATATAATTGGAACACGAACACCACCCACCTCTATGTAAGACCTGCCTGCCTGCTTCTACCATCACGAATCCCCCAGAACCAATCCCTTGCCAATTGATCCCATCACTCGGGCCCTTGCTGAATCTCATGACAGTCATACTTTACTTACCCGTGGCTCTTGCCTTGCTCTTGCCCTGCATCAAGTGTTTGGGTGAGAAGCTTCGAAGGGAAGGTTCAAGGTCCATGGGCGCACGGGTTCTAGAGTGCATATGATACTCTATATTGAGGACAGCCCGCCGCGCCAAACAGGTGGTGGTACTAGAAATTCCCTTCTTCGGGAAGTGAGTGCGGTTGGTGTTTTCGGCAATCCGAGTTTTATTTTATCAACGACCGTTGCAGCTTCCGGGCCACCACCTCAATTCTCGATGCCAGATAGGGACCTGCGTAGCCTGCTTCCTTGCTGGGATCGCGGACGACTTTCCGCTGAACGCCAAGAGAAGGCAGCGAGTGAGAGGAAATGGTTTTCGGCCCGGCAACCCGAGGTGCTCTACACCTCGCCTCCAACTTCGAATCAGCACTCATTTGCAACATCAATATTCGACTCGGGGCGCCAGTATGTAGATTGTGAGCTCGGCGAGATGAATCGTGTGGGAAAATGGTGGGTGGGAAAGTTATATAGGTACATCCGTTGGGAAAAAATCTCACAGCACGTCCTTGAGGAAGACTCACAGATGAGGTGGCATTTAACCTAAATCCATAAAACTAGACTTTCGGAGAGAAAACCACTGGTTAATTGATAAGATAGCAGGATATATACACCAGAATAATCGACAAGTCACGACAGTAAAACAAGAAAAACCAGGAGACAAAGCATAGGATAAAAATATAACCAGGAAACCCGACACCCACGAGCACAAAAACAGACAAACGCAGAGATAGATAAACCAACCACAAGAACTGGGGATAAACTATACAATGCTGGGGCTATGTGCCCTTGGGGACCTGACAGTCACGATTAACCTTCGTAAATAAAGATCTTATTCGAAGAGAATATGATATTTACCTTGCCGAAGTAGCGGAGGAGATGCGAGCGTACAAGTTCTTGCCTGCCTGAGCGCTGGGCTCACTGTGAACAGTGAAAATTGTCGGTTTGTAGGGAGGTGCCGGAGTAGCAGGACTAAACGCGAGGAAACGTACGTACTGTACCGAGCGTGAAGGTTCGTACGTCACGCATCACGCAGGGCCCGTCCGAAGAGATTTTGTTGCGGATTCAGCCCACTCTTGGGCATTCTGTATTGAAAAAAAAAATCATCACGCTCGAAATCCTGTACGAACCTTGACGCTCGGTACAGTATTTGGGTTCGTCATGTTGTTGCTGAGATACCTTCAAGTTGGTGTAAATGCCGTCGGTATTGTCGAGGAGGAAACAGAGTGGAATTGAAGTAGGTAGCCGGCGCGTCTTGAGTGTCTGGATTTCGCGGGGTTACGCGGGGTTGCGGCACGTGAAAAATCATGACGTACTCTAACGTGTGATTGTGCCCCAGTGAGTACATGTATCTAACGAGTACAAGACGGTGCAATTCGGTTTATATCCAAAGCCATCGTCTCATACAAGAGGTGTGCCAATGTTAGGCAGTCAATGGTAGCGGGCAAAGCATATATGCAGGACGAAAAACACTGCATCATTCTCTCCTAACGAATTGCAAAAATCCGCAAATATATACACCCCACATGGCTAGCAATCGGACCACGTTGAGGTGTTAGATCTCAATGCAACAGACGTATGCAGGTTTTCACGGAAGCTTGCTTGCACCTCCGATCCAAATTTTATTTTTTTTGCTCAATTCAATTCGATGCACCAGATGAGCTTTAAAGCCGGCGCACATCGCAATGGAAACCCTTTCCTCCAGCTTCATCTATGCCCTACCGCTCTCTCAGGACGTCCGTCCCTCTGTATCTCTCCCCTTAAAAAACAATTCTTTTCTCTCCATATGCAGTAATTAATCAGATCAACCAGTCAATTCTGCAGCGGCCCGTGCCCATATGCCACCGTTAACGTTACTTCAACAACGTTAACTTTCTGGCTGCAGCCGGGAAACTAGCCATATACAGCACCCCAATACACGTCTAGTTAGTCGAAGCTCGTGATGGCCCGCGGCATACCTCACATGTTGCAGTGCCTGTTTGTGGTTAGGGCGGACAGGAATCGTTCGGGCGAATAATAAGACCGCCGCCGAGGGGGGGGTTTTGCATGCGGTATAAGAAGACCGGATATGGCCAGGCTAGGGAAGGCGGAGTACTAAGTGGTTCTATGCTGAAAACATCATGGCGTTTCAAGAGAACATACAGTATCATTGGGTGGTGGGCATATCTGGATTGCTGCCCAACGGAGAGAGTACCTTGATCACAACCAGACAATCTCTTCATGGTAGTCAAAGCAAGCTGGGTTCTTATCTCCTCACAGCTTCTCTGCAGCTGTCTACACATCTACTTAGCGTAGCTACAACACTGGGAGCCGTTTACCGTACTCCCTGGGCAGAAAGTCAGTAGTTCGCATATGGACTTAGTAGTTCTCGGAGATGTGTACGATACCTATCCAACACTACCGTCGGTAAACCTAGATACCGCCCATAGCCATCATATCACTGTCTGACTGACTGACGTGTTGGCCTTTGCCTTTCTACTCTAAAGTAGCCTTATGCTTTGGACCCGGATCCTGGCCAGCACTATCTACACCATCCAGCCGCCGTTGTCACATGAAGCCAGCAATTTGCACTTCGGCACCCTACTTCCTGGAGTGCGGGGTCACTTTCGTATATCTACTAAGTGGGGGGCACGACAAAGGTAACATCACTTCCACGATCCCTAACCCTGCCCACCTTCCACCTCACGACCCAACAGCTATAGTCAGGTGGGCATATAGCTTCCTGCCATGTTAGGATCCCTCCCCCCCCGGCGCGTACTCGCTTGCAAAACACACCTTCCCCATCGATAGTAAGTGAAAGATATAAGATACCAAGGCGCGGAGGAAGATAGAAATTATCGGCAAGCCGTATAACACATCCCCTCCCCCCCCCACCCCTTCCTTCCCCCGAATTGCTTATTCCTTGTACTCTTTTCGCGTGTAACATATATGTGGGAGAAGGAACTGTTTTTTTTTATCTATAGGAGGTACCGTATATGCCGCTTAACATTGTCACACTTCATAAAATAAGTAAAGTAATGAACGCCTGTAAATGTAAATGCAACGTCTAACCAACCAGTCGGCAAGCCCTGTCAACAGCATTTACCGTCGCCGCAAGAGTCGTCTACTTTCATCTTTTTATGTTCCGGACCATCACCATCATCTTCAGCCTTCCTCACGACCCCCGATGTTGCAGCAGGAGTATTCTCTTTCACCGCCTTCTCCTTCAACGCCCCATTCGCCTTTGCAATTTCCGGCAGAGCCCGGTAATAAGGCTGGCAACGATACCACGGAACACATCTCCTAACCTTCCTGGGTGGGTTTCCAACCTCAACCTCGATCCCTTCTTCCCCCTCCTCGAGCTCCCGATCGGGTCCCACCCACCGTCCTTCGGCATCAACCTCCTCCGGATTACGCTCCAATTCTTCGGCGATGATTTTCTCAACCTGAGCAAGGCACTGTTCGTATTCAAACAGCGGATCGCCATCGGGGCCCATGTGTCTTGTTGATGCACGGCCGACTGCGTTTCTGACTTCCAGGTGGCGAGGGAGGAGGGTATGCCAAAGTTTAAACAGGTGAGATTTAATCGGGGTGAGGTTTGAGTCTTTAAAGACCTCGTTGAGGAGCTTCCTTGACCGTTTCGACGGTTCCCGGGATAGTAGTTCTGTCAGTGGTAAATGCGGTAGGATCTGATGGCGGATGATATCGAGGTACTCCCGACCAATTATGTCCATGCGTGGAAACCGCTTATCCCAGTCCGAAGACGTTTCAAATACTGCAGGGTTGTAGAGGTTCCCTTCCGCTGACATAACGCCGTCGACGCCCGTCTCGGCGATACACCGCTCGACGTCTTCCTGCCAGAGGATGTTGCCGTTTGCAAACATTACGACTTCCCGTGGAAGGTTGTCTCGTATGTACTTGATATAACTCCAATCCGCAAGCCCGGTGTTGTGTCCCTTCTGTTCGCGAGTTCGTCCATGAACAGTCAGAACTTGTGCACCCGCATCAACTACCATTTTCGCATACTCTAGACTCTTCTCCTTTGTTTCAAGAATACGGATCTTTGCGGTCACCGGAACGTCTAGATTCTCGTGGAGTGTGCTGATAAGGGACCGAATAAGGCCCCAATGTTCCTGCAAGAAAGCGCCGTAATGCCCCTTCTTTGCAATCCCCTGAGGACATCCCAGGTTCAAATCCACCGCATCACAATGGTCTTGGCATTCCTTCGCAGCCGCAAGAAGGTCCTTCGGGTCATTCGAGCAGAATTGAACAAACACCGGTCTATCGCTCGTAACATTGCCGTCCAGATGCGGGGGCTGGAATGACTGCGTCCTATAGATGGGACTGTTGGCAAAGAGGCGCGAATGAAGCATGGGCGTGTAGCATAGTGTATTCGGAGGGGAATGACGGCGGGAAAGTAGCCGCCAGGCCTGTATTTCGTGGGGTTATTTTGTTTAGTTGTGTGTGTGGGTTTTGAGGCGCGAAAATGTTAAAAAAAGGTTGTGGTTTTTTTTCGTACCAACTCGCTTTGCTCGACCATCGGTGCTACGACAGTTCGTGGCGACCCGATAGATTCGTAGAATTCTCGCCCTTGCAGCTTGCGTCGCTTGGTAACTGGTTCTGAAGCGCCATCGTGTTGAGCTGCTGCTTCTGGGGCTGAGGCATCGACGACGTGCATGGTGGGATACACGGCAGAGGCGCTGAAGGACCGGTGAAAGGAGGTTTCAGATGAGACGCCGCGAGGGGTGAAGGTAGACGAATGAGAGAGTGTTGATAGTCGGATGGATGTTGTTGTTGTTGTTGAGATGCGCAAGTGATGAACGAGGCGTTGGATGGTGGTGCGTGTCGCCATGCGCATGTGGGAAAGAAAGCGTAAAAAAATATTGAGCGGCTCGGATTTGAGTTTGTGCAACGAAGCCAAGAAATGACCCTCATTGGTGTCCCACCACTCCGCTTCATCCCACATCTTCAAGGTATCACCGGCACTCACTCACTCACCCGCCGACTTCGCTCTCAACTGCGGCACCGAACGAGTCGACTTCCGCCGATCTTTCGCGTCTTGATGTATCACCTTGCCAAGGGCCTCTACCTGTATGCGACTAGCAAGGAGGAGTATTCAGTTCTGTATGGCCACATTATCCTTCCTAACCACAGCTCTTATTTACTTGCTAACATTGCAATAGACTTCTCGGCCTTGACAATGCCGGAAAAACGGTCTGTTCCAGCTCTTCCCCACCTCCATCCAGGCTCTCGGGAGCTAATAATGATATGCCAGACACTCCTCGAGAAAATAAAATCCATCTACCTCCCCTCTCAACCCGCGCCTCCAAAGTCCGGCTCCACGATTCCAACCGTGGGCCAAAACGTCTCCATCATCCCGCTCCAAAACCCCGCCGTATACCTGAAGCTTTGGGACATAGGAGGACAATCCACGCTGCGGAAGCTGTGGAAAAGCTACTATTCATCAGCGCATGCGATCGTCTTTGTTATCGACTCTACGGATGTCCCCAGGATTGAGAGCGAGGTTGTTGCGACCCTACGAGAAGTGATAGAGAGTGAGGAAACGGAGGGGGTTCCAGTATTGGTGCTGGCGAATAAACAGGATCGCGATGAGAGTCTGGAGATCGCAGAGCTGAAGGAGGTTATTAATCCAGTTGTTGTACAGCTTGGGGCAAGAGATAGTCGGGTGTTGCCGGTGTCAGCGTTGGAGGGGTAAGTTATCCCCCGTCCGAACGTGACGAGGAGAGGCTGACGAGGACAGGACTGGAGTGGTGGAAGCGGTGGAGTGGTTGAAGACGAGAGTAATGTGGAATAAGGACAACAGACCACCCACTATGCGGTGACATATAATGATTGAAATTCGGAACTTTACACTTGATTTTGCTTGGGCTTTGGGGGTTAATGGCGTCTGGAGACTTCTTTTGAGTTTTTGCGTGCGTTTTGCGGTGGTTTACAGGCATTGCGTTCTGGGACATCTGTTTCATGTTTATACCTCATCGCAGTGGGTGTTTGGACGGCTATCCTTTGAGATGTAGCTCTCTTGTCGGCTGCTGCAGAATATTTGAGGATCTCAACGGGTACTGACTTCCCCCTGATCAACCCCACCTGCCTCGAGTAGAGTGGTAAATATTCCAACTGGCGCGCTAGACGGGCGGAGAGTCCTCCGCAAACCACATGCTGCAGATGTCAGGGGAGGGATGCTAATAATACCCACTTCCGGTACAACGTGTTATCCCCGAGTGGTACTCAGCTCCCCATGCAAAAACACGTGTAAACGCTTGTAACGCATGAAATAAAGACCGAGCGGGAGTCTGTGATCAGCGACAAGAATGAGATGGGAGATGACACGCCGCTGACATCAATTGCAGCCGTACAACTTGGAGTTGATGCGAGGCCCTCGAATCAAAGCTTATCGAAACGTCTCGATATCGATTGGACGTCCGCTTGCTTTCGTCACCGGAACGGAGGTGACTTCAGCCGCATCTACGTCATCTTCCACAGCGGCGCTGTAGCTCTAAGGTACCTACTTAGTACTGAAGTAGGTACTCTAGCGTTGCTACAAGCATCACGGAAAGGTAGGCCTTTTCTTCACATAACACATAACTTAGCTCTTCGGATTCTGCAAACGCGGATAGCGGCCGAGTTTTTTGCTGATGTGATGAGAGTTGGGAAATACAAAAACCCACGGATGATCGGAGGAAAGATGACGCCGAATACGGGCGTTGGAGCACGAACAAGAAACTTAGCCAACCCGGCGAGTGAGAAAGGGCGCAGCTTTCAATTCCGAAGAAGTGGACACTTCCTGTTGTTGTTCTACTAAGAAGTACTCCAACTTATTTACATGTGGCTCCTTTCTCCTTTCTCAACGACGACCGCTATCGTGGAAGGATGAAAAGATGGCCTCCTCTACGCTTCATGTGGTTGCTCCAACGCATTCGACCTATCAATCTATCACACACTCGCAATATCATCACCACAACCGGCATATCGAAGTTTCACAGCCATCCTCCTCCTCCGAAGAGAGCAATGAATACATCCCCGCAGAAAGTATCCGCGAACAAAAGGGACGTCGAGAAGTAGACGTAGGGTCACTCATTGCGCCAATTCTCTCCCACACACAGTCTTCGGTGCTATATGCCGCCGCTTCAACACCCAGCCACTCACCGCCGCGCTCTGTCTCACCATCTTCGGAGGAAGACGACGAAGCCGTAGGCGGGGTGCGGAAGATTAAGCGCGCCTCGCATACAAAAGTGAAACCTGCTTTACTACAAGATCGACGACCACTGCCACCACCACCACAGCAGCAGCATCGCCACCCCAATAACCCGCATCACCATAAAAAGACCCATCAGAAGAATACATTCTCTCTGCCATCGTTCCAACTCCCCTCGTTGCCGCGAAATGTTTCCCTCCCGTCGTTCGTCACCGGGAATGGTGGTGGTTCCTCCAACGAGACCATCACAGAGAGGTTTAAACGTCAAAGAGCGAAGACAACTATCCAACTCTCGTCTTCGGGTATATTTTCCACGCAACGAAGCTCCAATTTCTTTGGTAAGCCGTCGTCGCCTCGGGAAGCTGAAGGCTCTGGTAGTAGCAATGCAAGTCTTGCCCCGCGGCCTCCACCGCTGAGGAGATCGTCCTCCGTGTCATCCGTGACAAGACTATCGCTCCACAGAGCTGCAACTGGGGGATCGACGACATCGTCTTTGGGCGACGACGCAAGGTTTCTGCATATCACGCAGATGACAAATTCCCGTCTGAAAGCCATCAAAGACAACCTTATCGCGGGGCTTCCAACAATGCCACAACTCCCGCATTTGCAACAGCATTTGGCAAACCTGAATCCATTCATAGATACGACTGAAAATGCCCCCACCACGATTATTCCCAGAACTCCGGCGATGGAGGCGCTGGATACCGTTACGGGAGATGTTGTGGTTCTGGGAGGATACCGCGGGTCGATTCTTCGGGACGCAGCAACTGGACGGCGTGTGTGGATCCCATTGAAGGTGGGGCTTAACTTACGGAAGGTGGACTTGGAGGTGGGATTGGAGTCGGAGGACGAGGAGCGGGCTGCAGAGAAGATCATGCCCGATGGAATGCTGAAGTCTATTTCTGCCGTTGATATTAGTCGGCGGTTGATTCGGAGGTTGAATACCGGCGCTGCGGAACATGACCGTCGGGTGCATGATTGGGGGTACGACTGGAGACTGTCGCCCGCCCTGATTGTGAAGCGGTTGATTGAGTTCTTGGAGACCCTGCCATGCAACAAACCGGTCGAAGGGGAGGATGCCATGGTTAGAAGGAAGGGGCGTGGCGCTCTGGTAATTGCACATTCCCTCGGCGGGCTTATCGTCCGGAATGCTATCAACCAGAGACCAGAATTATTCTCGGGAGTGCTATTTGCGGGGACGCCAATGAACTGTATCAACATCCTGGGACCATTCAAGAATGGAGACTCAGTCCTCTTCAACTCAAAAGTATTTACCGCACAGGTACGAAACCCCAACCTCCACTAGCGTCGACCTCCACTAACAGCAACCAGGTAAACTTCACCCTCAGATCCTCCTACGCCTTCCTCCCCGAAGACGGTCAATGCTTCATCGACAAAAAAACCGGACAGCCCCTACCCTTCAATTTCTACTCCGTCAACTCCTGGCGCGAATACGGCCTCTCTCCCTGCGTCTCCGACGTCCCTCAAGCACCGCCCGTCCCACCCCCAATCTCCCCACTTACCCGCCTCTCAAACGCATCCTCCGTCCTCCACAGCCTAAACCCCCTCACCGACATCACCAAAGAGAAAGAAAAGGAAAAAGAAAAAGACCTGAGCACCACCCCCTCCGTGGGACCCCAACTCAACTCCACCTCCACCCCCGAAACCCCAACAATCCCAAAATCTCTAGCAATCCCGTATCTAACCCGTACCCTTGCCGCCACCCTGGAGTTCCGTAAGGGTTTGTACTACAAACCCGAGTTGGAGGAACGGTACCCGCCGATGACAGTGCTGTACTCGAAAACGACGCCGACGGTGCGAGGAGCAAAGGTTGATGGGCTCGAGGGAATAAAAAGGGCGGATGTGTACGATGAGCTCGTGTTTGGTGCTGGAGATGGAGTGTGTTTGTCGAAGGCTGCCATGTTACCGCCAGGATACAGGTGTGCGAGGAAGGTGGCGGTGGATAGGGGGCATGTAAGTTTGCTTGGGGAATTGGAGGGGGTGGGGAGGTGTATTGAGGCTGTTGTTAGGGAGAGGGGGTGGTGAGTGTTGCTTTGTGTTGGTGTTATGGAGTTTGGGATGATGGCTTGGAATGAGTGAATGAATTTATATTTAGGCAGCGTTTTGCTGGGACCTTGGTGGAATCTTTCTCCCGTGTGACGAATGCCACAAGAGCCACCTTGGGGACAAAATTTGATTTGATATGTAACGCAAATTGGTTTGCCACAAGCCATCACCACCACCGAAAGGGCAAAAGTTGATACTCAAAACCAACACGGCTTCCTGACCAAAAAAACGTCAAGAACAGGATTCGAACCTGCGCGGGCGAACCCATGTGATATCAATATACTTCAGAAGAAGCCGGTTCGAGTCACACTCCTTAACCACTCGGACATCTTGACAATCTCACAAACTTAAAAAGTTAGGGGCTTTGTGACTTTACCTACTACTAAGACACCGCTTGAGACCAACAGAAAACCTTAAACAATGCCATCTGCTCACCTCTTCAAGAACTTCCTTTCTGTCACGACTGTCGGCCGTCGCTCACTCTCCCACTCAACTAAGCCAGTCCGCTTCTCTCTTGAGACCCGCAAAGGTAACCGTTCGTACATCAACCCTGAATAGCGGGTTCATAAAATAATTGGACTTAGGCAAGGTTTTCTACACCACTTTCGTCGCTGGAATTAGTAGCGGATACGCCACCTGGTTTACCAGCAATATTAATGCTGCACGATTATGAGTAGGCTCCAAAGGCTCCTGTAGTTTCCCCGCTGCTTATAGTTACAATAACATAGACGTGCTGTGAATTAGAGACGGAGAAGGGTGTTGAATTTTTTTCTGTACTATTGTTATTGTTGTCATATGTAACTAGAGACTCCGCAGTTTCTGGTGCTGGTGAAAAAGCTGCTGCTGCTTAAGATAATACAGCGGAGTAGTAGAGTACACCTGAACGGTCATTCGACTTATCTCTCCATCCTTTCATACTCGCCCTCTCCCTCCCACCTATACCTCACCACAACCAACCAAACAAACGATGAACCCGCTACAAATCAAGTCCCCCCTCATTACCGGCCTCAATCTTACTACTACCAACCACGAGCAACTCACAACTATCCCACTCACTAAAAACCAAATAGGATGCGGAGAATGTGGTGGGTTCACGAGCAGCAGCAGGACGTGAGTTTTAGGATTTGTTATTAGCATGTGAGATAGACGAGACTGACACGATTTTACCGTTTGCACATAAAGTATCTGTCACTGTAGTGAGCGGTCATTCGACTTCTCTCGCTGTTTGTTTGTTTGTAATCATATTGTATTCGGCCGCTTGCGGCCATGACATTTAAACACACATATGTCCCCGATACTTCCACTACAGACGGATCCATAGCCTCCCACTACCCTTCATCCCCTTAACTTCTCTCGCTGTGCTATCTACATCTCCTTTTTTAAAGCACTCAACCATATCGGGATGAGTAAGTATCCCAGTTATTAAATATTTATCTTTGCTAATTTATAACGTCTCTATAGAGGTCCTCAACAAGTTAACGGACAGAGCCATCGATTTTTGTTGATGGGGGCGGGGGTCATTGCAGCCGTCTCCCCCCCCCCCCCCCCCCCCCCCCCCCCGGAATGTTTTGGTTGAGACAGTTGAAGGAGGGAGGAGAGGGAGGGAGGGAGTGTGAGTTGTTCGTCCCCTTCGGTGCCGTTGGAGCTCCATTCAGATGAAACAGGCTGCTAAGTACTCGGGCCACAGGTTAATAAAAAAGAATCGTTATTCCTACTACTCTCCAGGTGCCTAATCCCCGTGATGCCGCCATACCTTGAAGATGCTCCAGAATGCTACTTTGACGATTGCTGGTATTGGCTGTCCTCCCGTTCACCTTCATCACTGCTGCTCTATTCAAGCTCCTCTTGCTTCTTCCTCATCGGTAACTCGCCCGGATCCACTACGTAAGAGTCGGTAGCAAAGCCTCCCTCGTACTCCCAGCTTGAATCCGCCACCGCTGCGTTCCATTCAGTTTAGAGGTTGTGATGACTTCTATGCGGGCGAGCAGTGGTGGACAGTAACATTTTAGAGAATAGCCATGCAATCGTCTAGCCCCTTCTTGGAGGTACTTCCTCATTCGAGCTCACTCTAATTGTCAGGTATTCCTCTATGGATGCCATTCCAACGATATCAACGCCTCCATTGCAACCCACAATAATGATGGTCCTGCAATACAAATCTGTGGAATCTCGGTCCATATTACTGGCAGGTACGTGAACCATAAAAGCTACGTTACTTCTCGGAGGTTACATGTTTCCTTGGCTATTAGGTATGCTACCAAATTCAAGCTTTTGTCTATATGGCTCACGCCCTTTATCTAGTTCACCAAGACCAGGTGCTGAACGGTAATGATGGTGAGGAGAGAATGAAATGGAAGAAAAGCTAGGAAGAAGAAGGGGGAACATAGGGGTAACGAAGTCGTACTCTGCATTGAAACCAAGTATAAGTTCTGCTACTGGAATCGAGACTCAGATAAGATAATTACAAAAGGCAGGCTTCTCAGCCAGACCGTATAATTGGTTTGCCAAGGTTGATGGTGATTTTATCATAGAGTGTCCGTGGTTAAGGATGGTGAAGCATTAGGGCCTTAATATCGGTACACAAGCAAGAAACAACGAAACGGAGGTGCGAGGTGCAACAGCCGATCACTAGAGCCTTGTGTGAATTGCATGCAAATAAAATATCAGACGGCTGATCTACTGTTCTTTACACCCTTGGTTCCTCTCAAGTGTCATCCACATCTGCCATAGCGGCCGCAGACTGTGTATTATATATAATTGGTGGAATAGCAATAATCATGAATGGCAAAACATATATGCGCACCACCAAGGTATACAAGGTAGTTGTCAACCCCAATGTCTGCGAACCTTTTTCTAACCTATAGCAAAGGGCATCGACAGACTCACCTCCGAGCCAGTCTATTGGACCCCACCAGCATTTTCCAACGCCACCGCAAGTTCTCCCACAGTACAACTTTCAGCCTCTAGATCCGTATACAAGACACAGACGACCTACTACTAAAAGCCAGAGCTGTGGAGCGGCTGAATCATATTTATGCATTGGATTTTGAATTTACCGTGACATCAACACGTCCATTCATTGTCTGTCCTTGGGGGATGGCTTTGGACGTGCAAAAATGGATACCCCGCCTTCGAAGCCCTTAGCCGGTTTCAAAAACTCCTCGTTGATATCACCATAACAACCCCCTCGAGAATATCTTTCATATTGTAGGTACTCTTCTGATTCCCGAAATTGCAAGTGCTAGCCCCAGCCAGCCAGCCAGCACTACCATTTCTAGAAATGATTCACCGGAACCATATCTAGCTGAGGAGAAGAAGAAGAAGAAGAGAAGAGAATAAAGAAATGGTTCGCTCGCTCGTTAATTCCGGCTCTGATCCTTCTTCTTCTTCTTCGGGCGTATTCGAATTTACGGCACTGCATTTGGCAGCGTCTATCAGCGACCACGACGAGATCGGCGGCGGGTCCGCAAAAGGAGGTAGAGAAGACTCAGAAGAGTTGCCACTCGGACATCTTGACAATCCAGGCTTTATGAAAGTACTCAATTCACCAAACGGTTTGTTGGCACACCGCCGTCCTCCAAAAGAAAGCCCACATAAAGCCCCTCCTGCTCTTCTTCTCCCGGTACCATATACCATCACTCGCCGCCGCAGCCGCAGCCGCTACAGAAAGAACTCTCCTGAGTCACGCATACTAAAGTATTTACCGGCATGTCCGAAATTAAACCACCACCACCCACCGGTGTACTGTACCTATGCATGTCTTACATTTCAGCTCTCATTGTTTCTTTACTATTCCAGATACATAAATTGACATGAGCATATCACGATAAGAGGGGGGTTTCCAAAAAAAAAACAAAATCAAAAACCAATTAGGTATACAGCATTTGAACGAACGCTTTCCCATTCTATCATAATCCAGGCAACCCCCCGCCAAAAGCACAAAGCAAAGAAAAAAATTTTACTCCATAAAAGCCATGCCAACTCAGCCCCCTCCGGAGAGTGAACGCAAGGGTGGCTCGTATCCATACATACACAACCAATAAGAATTCAAAAGCAAATCCCTAAATGTACAACCTACATTAACGTCGATACCCGAACGCAAATGCATGCTGTACTCTGCGTTTCCGATCTGGAGGTTCCTCGAGGGGTGAATTTGAATTGAAGTAAGTCAGTCGAGCGGTTAACGAGCACCGAAGTGTGCACGGAGTGATGGCAAGGACTTGACTCTTGCAAGTCCTCGCGTTCTGTTTCTTGCCTGCGGGGTATGATCTATACAGAATGTGCAGACGAAAACCTTTGGCAAAGTTCGACGATTGTACCCTAAGCACTTGATGTGTGACCAATGATTGCAAGATTCACTAGAGTTCTCGTCAGAAATCTTGGTTCTTCGTATGTATAACCGTGGAATATATACCATTGAACCATAGTCTTTCCACCATCATCCTGGCGACCACCACAAATACACCTGGTCTCACCCGCCGTGTCGTCTTCATTTAAATCTGATAGATCTCGGTCAGATGCGCAGTCTGGATCTGTGACGGTTGTTGGTGAAGTATTTCCAAGAGCATCTCCCTTGTGAAATCCTCCATCTGCAACATGTCGGCGGCGAGGTTTGCGGCGGGGTGTTTGGACGCTAGACGCATGGGATTTGGTAGGTGATGAAAATGGATTATATAGGGATCTAGCACCGACCGAACAACTGCGAGTACCATAGGTATGGTACTCTAGAGAGCTAACTGGGCGGGCCCTTGCGGAGGATTTTAGGGGAGAAACATCTATTTGGCGTTAGAATGCCCACGAAGAGATGGTCAAATAAACTCACCACCACCTCGACTTCGAGCCAAAACCTTCTTCAACGCCGTAAGAGCGTCGCCATCTGCATCATCAACAGGTTCGTCCACAACAGTTTCTGCCTCCGACCCATCATCCTCGACATCTTCGAATTGTGGTAGCTGAGGAGTAATAGTTGCGATTGACGAGTGCGATCTTCTTAGTTGGCCTAGTGGCGGCGGACTGCTTTTCAGTGGAGTTGGAAGTCTTGGTGATGAATCCATTCTACTCCTCCCAGCCACGGCCGCTGGTATTGCAAATAAACCGTGTGGTTTGATTGGTGTCCTCGGGAGGATATTGGTCGGGAATGGTTTGGCAACAATAGTTGACTTCGTGGTCAAGAATGGATTCGTTTCAAGGGCACTATTTCTACGCCGACGGTATGAAGAGTATTCACCACCATCTGGAGCCAGTCCTCGGGGTGAATCACCATCGAATGATGAATCGCTTTCTTCCAGCGAGTCCCAACCGCTTGGTGTGCCGGACCTTTCTAGTACAGCTGGTGAATCAGGCTCGTGAACAACGGTGGCTTTTGCCACAGCCCTGCCATCGGCAGCAATTGCGAGTACCACTTCGGCGCGGGCCTTGGAGTTCTTAGACGGCGATGAACGTGATCGAGAGATTGTAGTTCCTCTATGCAGTATGGGTGCGTTCTCATCGTTGATATGGATTCCGCTAGAGTTCCTATGATTGCTCGAAGTCCGTCTGGATGCAGATGGACCAGGGTGATGAGTACTACGGCTCACACTGGGTTTCCTGCTGCCCATCAAATCCTCTCGAGATTTCGCCGATTCCAACTGTCGACGCTTAAGCCTCTCCTCTCTCTCCCTCTGACGCTGGAGGTTTTGATGATGATAGGGCTTTTGGGAGGGTGTGAGATCATTCCGACAATTATTGAAGCCATCCACCATCGAAGATGCAGTGCTTGAAGGCTCCGAGAATAATAAATTCGGATCAACGCCGGCTGGTGCAAAATCAGAATGGTCGGATTGCATGAACGAAAAATGAGCCGAATCAGACGCTGTGTGATCTGTACGAACCGGAGAGACACCGCGAGTGTTCATTGAAGCCCTTGACTGAAAGATATCACCATCATTTGAACTGAACAGATTCCGACGAAGAACGTTCCAGTCAGCTCGTAATTGCTCGCCATTTCCACGTCCCAAGTCCAAGCCAGCATCACAAAACAAGGAATTTTGTGAATATTCATCGCCGCCAGAGGCAGCACCCCTTGCTATAGCTTGCCTCCCTCTTTGAGCCGAGTTAATTGAGTTTAACGTAGATGTCGATGAGGTATGAAGCTTTGAAGGGCTAGTAGGAGGGGGAGACAGAACCCTCGAACCGATCTTAGACGTAGAAGCCGCTCGCTGGGGCATCCGCTTTTTTTTGACTACTCCCGCACTGCTTGGCGGAGGTGTTTGCATGCCAGAGTCTGATGCTTTCCCGGAGACGGCTGATTTTGCCGGAGTCTTTGAATCCGATTTAGCATTTGTAGCCCGATACCGTTTAGTGGGGGATGCTATAATAGGACTAGAAGTTTTCCCAGCTTCCGTCAAGCTCTGGCGAACAATGATCGTATCATCTGGTATCATCAACACATTAAGGCCTTCCAGAGAAGCGGAATGCCTTTTCCTTCCAGCAGTTGGAAGTGTTTGCGGCCCAGGTTCCAGGTTTGAAGAAGCCTTGCGGTTCGTGAAGTCCTCTGGTAGCGTATTATGCCATGTTAACTGGGCGGATTGGGGTTGTCTCGACATCGATGGTTGACAGTATTGAGGGGGTGGATGGTGATCCGACCGTACAGTACAAATGGATCCAGACTAATGATACTATCACCGTTAGCACAGAATACTGGCAGCATAATATCTGACCCAGGGATACAAACATCAGTATGGTAGATGTCGTTGGCTAATAGATAGGTTCAACGGATATCAAAAAGTCGAACACTACCAAACTGCTAGAGCTACCACCACCACACCGTTCGATGTATGGGTATCAAAGTACCCGTTACCAAAAGCAATACACCCGCCCACACAAAACAGACAAAGAAAGTGGGGTAAGTATCGGTCTATCCAATATGGAAGCGAGTCAGGTCGGACCGTACACCTGTTTGCGATGATTTTGCCTATGAGTTTTGACGATCTAATAGTGCAAGGTATTGATCATGAAAGAGAGTGCGACGCTTCTATGAAGAGGCGAAACAAAGTTTGTCCCAAGAAATTGTAGAGATGGCCCTTCAGCTGAATGGATTGAAGTTCTGGTTGGCGAGAAAAAGATGGGGGTGAGGCAATCTGGTGGCTGCCTCCTGAGTTGAGATTGATGAATATTCACACTTCCACCAATGAAGAAGGTTGCAACGGAAAGAACAATCGCAGAGCTCGTTTCAGCAGCAACCGCAACCACGTAGTCATACACCGGATAGAAACTCGGTGGGAGAGAGGAGTCGGGAGAAGGAGAATCGAGAAACTGGAATCGAGGGTGAGGTCTGTACCTTGCCTTGGAGTGTTACAAGATGGAGGAGTCGCTACCAGTGAGGGCTTGAATGACCGGATTGGCTTCTGGCGCCGAGGACCTAGTGAAGACCGTGCATAATGACCAGGATTGAGCTACAAGGATCATCAGTTCTGGTGACAAGGCGTCAAATCGCGTCAATCTGGATGCAAAGCACTAGCTACTTGCATCTACTTGGAATATCCCAAGAGGTGAAGACGAGGGACACAAAAGACAGAGAGAACCTTGGACGGAGATGGAGCACCGGAGATGGGATCCAGCACTCCAGCCAGCATCCACTGGCGAAGAGGTCTCCATATCACATATCAAAGAGAGCAGTATAGTGTTTTCGATGCAATTACTTGTCTCAGATCCGCCTTCAGCTAGCTGGGACTAGCCGAGAGTAATCAACAAGTACAAGAGGTACAAGCCATGATGTAACACATTCTTCCCCCAGATACGTAAGTACATATCCGGTGCAACTATTATCTTGTACCTCAGCCGCTTGCGTCGAGCGTCTGTACCTGTTCCGAGATCTCGTTCACTGGGAGAGCGGGGAATGTCAGATTCGAGCCGGATCTTTGGCAGGATGGTTGATCTCTCAAGCAGCTGGATATCCTGGCGAATTAGTGGTGACGAGAGTGTCATTTCGCTTTCGCTCTCACCCTAGAGCCCGCCAGATTAGCCAACCATATTAGAATACCAGGTGGAGATATGGTAGGAAGATCAATTGCGCGTAGGGCAGGCTTGGAGATCGGTGCGGCTGGAAGCGGTTAATTGAGCTCGGGCCAACCCCGCGCCTCAAGTTTTTGCGTGGGGTCAACTTTCTTTTCCATCCCATCCCCTCCGTTCAGTCAAGACCACCTCTCTTCAACGACGCCCCACTTGTACATCGATGGCCGAAGCAGCAGCGAACCTATACGATCGCCCGAGTCTGAATACCCATTCCGCATTCGATTCAATGCCCTGCCTTTCATCGTACTGATATGTAGGCCGCGCGTCTAATACAGTCACTGATGCGACTCTCACGATCCGAGTTATCAAAAATTTCCCATACCGGACGAGCAAGAATGTTATTCTCCATCATCTGGATTTGACCACAGTTACAGCAGGCGAGTTGAAGGAGAAAGTCAAAACCCGTATGTATCAGGCGCATTCCAGAATGGCCTGTGTTGACCCTGATGTCTCAGATATTCAGACACAACCAGGCTTCAAGGCCTATAAGGCGCTGCAACCAGGTGTGTAGATCCTGCGGTCGTTTAGATTGTCTTAGGGAGGGTATGTTGTTCAATAGTCGTCATGTGCTAACCGGGATCCCAGATACCCTCAAGCTCTATACGAAGGCGCATGGGACGAAGACGAACAACTTAATCATCAATATGGAAGACAAAGACGAGAGGTTTTTGTTCCGGGATGACAACGCTACGCTTGCCAGTTATGGATGCGGTGAGGCCCTTGAGTGGCACCATCTATCCCAGATACTGATAGGTTTTGTGATCAGAGCATGAGACAGAGATATCGTTCTTCATCATGAAAGATTACGAAGAGTTCAAAGCGAACCCGGTGGAGAAGTGGTGATCATGCGGTGGTTTATGTGTCACGCAACTCTCGTGGCGGGATTGGACGAACATGAACATTGCATGATATGTAGTGATAAATTGGTATGCATTTGTTTCCGATAATTCGGGTACTTCTAATGGGTTGTAGATCATGTAATGTGAATCTACTACCATGACCGGGAGCACAAATGTACTTGACTTGTCTCGTTGATGCTACTTGCCTGTCACCATCCCAACCACGACTACACTTACTGCCAATCACTGCCATAGCCAACTCTGGGACGAAACAGCCACCCGCATTTTCTTGCCTCGAAGACTGAAGCTGGACGGCTTTGCACTGGAGGAGGAGGGTATTTTGGGAGAACGAAACTATTTATCGGTGGAATAGTGATAAACTATGATTAACTTGGCTATTGTTAAAGATTGTGTCCTTCGCAACACCTTCTACTCTTGGGGTTCACAGCCCATCTAAAAGGCCTATCGTGTGATTACCACGAGGATCTTTGTGTTAGGTATGACGGGTACAACACAATGAAGAAATACACATGGTTACATCCAGACCGAATGTCCCTGCATATTCCACTGCATATCCCGAGATTGAATGGCGAACCTGACCTGCCACACCCACGCCAGCAAACTTCACTGAACGAGAGACTCCGTGAACCAAGACCAGAAATGGTTGGCAGAGATCCAGGGTTAGGGATCAGCATTCTGCTATGTCGACAATAACATAACGTTTCTGTTAAATGAGAATATGCAAAGCATTTGGCGTAGTTCTCACCCTATTGTTTGCAAACTGCTATGTTCTTTTACGTGTACAGCTCATATTTGCTTGTATGTGTACAGCAATATTTTGATCATGAAGGGCTTTGAGGCTTCCCCGACCTCAATTTTCTCTCCCCATGTTCTCCATCATTTTTATACCTGTTGGTATCAACAAGTACTTAGTACTATCGGTGCTCTTAGGCCGGATTCTAATGGTACTTCATTTCCGCACTGCTGCTGTTGTTCCTGCATCACTCGCGACAGAATGCTTCTAGAGGGAATATGTGAACGATTCCCCAAGGGGCCACAACAAAACAATGCCCCATCCAAATTGCTACTACTGGCTGCCTAAATGCGTCCCTTTCTTGAGCGGCGAGGGTACTTGAAAGAAGTATGCTATAACGGATTGCAAACTTGTCTTCTGTAGTTATCCGTATTGTTGCTCCATCCTTCTATTAAATTCCATCACTTTTTTCAATTCTTAACTTCTTCGCACCATCACAGCATTTTTCTTTCTACCCGGATTCCGCGACGAAATGACGGTTTGTATTCGACAAGTTCCGAAGCTTCCGGAAGCTGCAGTCTACAATATTCTACAAAACCTTCCCACAACATCTCTCTTCACTGCTTCCCTGGTTTGCTCGAGTTGGAGAAAGCTTGTATACGACTCTGGACCGCTATCACAAGCTCTTCTCAAGCCACATCTTGCCGTGCTCCGCGAACGGTTCGGTGAAGAGAATATTCCCCCCAGAATTCCAATCCACACTATCCGCCAGCTTCTGGTGCTATACGCAAGACAGGACTTATTCGGAGCCTTTTCATCTACCGTCACCTACAATGTCTCAGACCTCTGCTCTGCCGCAGTCTGGCAAGATTCGTGCTCAATTTCTCTACAACGTC
Source organism: Wilcoxina mikolae CBS 423.85 (assembly GCA_014904905.1). Taxonomy (NCBI): domain Eukaryota; kingdom Fungi; phylum Ascomycota; class Pezizomycetes; order Pezizales; family Pyronemataceae; genus Wilcoxina; species Wilcoxina mikolae. Next base: position 442,566 of record MU122154.1, on the reverse strand, counting down.
GACGGTTCGCTGTCTGTGGATCTCTCATAGCTTTTGCTTTACGCAACAAACGGGTCCTCGTATTCGAAACCAATCGACATCCTATTAAACTCCTCACCACCATCAAGGTGCTCACAAAACCAATCGCATTAGCAGTTTCAGAGGCGTTTGTAGCAGTACTCGACGAGAAGAAGTTGCATCTATACCAGCTCCTAGCCCGCGGCACTCCAGAATTCATGCCAGTCAACATCTATTCCTTCCCACTCCCCAATCTTCAGAACCCCTCCGCGATCGCCCTCACCCCTGAAGGAAACGAGCCACCTCTAGTTGCAGTCCTGGGTGAGGAACTATATCTGATACACCCCGCTCACGCCGTAACACTGAAGCGGGGAGAATTCTTCCGGGATCAGAGCGGGAAAGAAACGGTATCTTCCAAGAAACGTGGGGCAACGGGCGGAACCCAGGTCCATTCACAGCCGAAGAAGTATGAGTGGATCCTTACCGCGCCAGGATCCTCAATTGGTGTCTCCTTCCCAATATACTTCACCATGCGCGGCCGCCAGCTTTCGGTGTCTACACGTACTGAGGGTCTACGTGACGATCCTTTGCAACACTGCACGTATTTAGGCTCTGCGTGGGGGAATGAGGATTCGAGCGAGTTGGCGAAGAGAAGGATTTACGGAATTAAAGATGGTCAGGATTTACTGGGCAAGCTACACGATGCGGATTCACTCTTTCAACACTACACTTCTAAGACCGCAACAAACACGCCGAATCCAATACCGAAATGGACGCCGAAGAGTCTCGTCACCCGGCAGATGGAGACCGAGGATGCGGTACATATCTGGGACTCTTACTACATCCTGACTGAAACGGCAACTGGGTATGTCAGGATTGTAACTGTGGCTCCATTTGAGCCAAGATTCCTGCTTTATCGAAGGAATGAGAGCTTTGAGGAGAGGAGACGAAGACACTGTGGGTACACGGTTTTTAGAGGAACCAAAATCACCAATGGGAGAAGGGTTGGAGGGTATATTGCATTCACGCCTTCGGAGGGAAGGCTTAATATCTTGCCGCTGGAATGGATCCCGTGGTCTGAAAGCTACGATGACGACGACGTCGGCATTGGCTGGGAGTTGGTGAGGGAATGCAGAGATATCGCAATCGGTGGCGGCGAGATCTTGGGCATGTTTGCGGGCGTTGCAAGGGTTGTGGTCGTGTTTGAGCACAGAATTGTGGTGGTTCGGTTGTGGACCGAACATGTCGGAGGTGTGGAGGATGAGGGAATCGAGTGGGCTATCGATAAGAATGGAGGTGTTCACCAGAATTGGGAGGGCCCAGGGAAGCTGAGGTGTCTTGAAGTTGGTCGTGGGTGTCCGACTATGTGAATCTCTGGAGTGGCAGATGTGGAGCACAATACGTCAGAGTTGTATAAAGATGCTGTTATACCACGAGACCAGTCTCGAACATGTGTATCATACTCCGAGACTACCATAAGTAAATTCGCAGCAGCAGCATAGGAATAGGTAGCATAACAAGAAGTTACAAACCAAATCAATCATCAGGTCATCACCACCAACCACCACATGATCATATGATCTCTCCATCCCGAATCCCAAAATCACAGATATAAAAAAACGGAACACCAAAAACCAAAAAACCCGATAAAAAACCCCCCTCCACGTACAGTCAAAACTAAACAACCTCCTCCTTCTCCTCAAAAACAACAGTCCACTGCCGATCCACAGGTCCAGTAGAAAGCACACTCCACCTATCACTATCCCCATCCCCCCCCTCCTCGAGCTCTCCCCCCGCATCCTCACCACTCCCTGAAAAATCTGAATACTGGCTGTCACTCATACTCAAATCCGCATAACTCCCTGCCACATCAATCATCTTCTCCTTCTCCTTCTCCGGCGTTGGCATCGAAACCGGCGCCGTCGGGACCGGCTTCGAAAAGTACGCAGACGAAATTTGAGACACTTGCTCGGCCACTTCAAGTTCGTCTGCGACCTGCGGTGGGGTAGGCGGGAGCTGCACCTGGGGTGTCTCTATCTCTGTCACTTCTTTCACTTCCCCCACCTCCCCCACCTCCCGCCCATCCTCCTCGGGACAACGCTCAAACTCTGCCGCCTCGCTCCAAGCAAAGACGCAGATCCTTGATCCGTCGCTGGGGGCGGACTGATCACGGTCTTGGACGGAAGATGCGGGAACGGTGGAGAGGAGCTGGTATCGCCCTAGATAGCTCCAGGTCTTGGCGGAGGTCTTTTGGTATACTGGAAGCTGGGTGGACGGGAGGAGGGAGTCGAGGTTTGGAGGGTGGAGGAGGAGGTGCGGAGAGGAGGTTAGGCGGATGTGCGGTTCTGTCAGAGGTGGGAGAGAAGACATGGTTTGCGTATGGAGGGAAGAGGAGGGAGGTGGGAGAAGATGATGATGATAGCTGATAGCTTACCGGCGACAGGGGTACAGCTTTGGGTGGTGCGTTCGTGTAACCATGATGCGGGGGGCGAAACATGTGGGAATTTGACGCTCAATGTGGCGCCCCCGCGGTTGGGAGAAAGAGAATTGGAAGGAATGTGGGACGTGCTGTATATGGTGGTTTGTGTGCCATGCGATCTGTTTCGACCTGCCACTGACGCTCGTTTCAGCTCGTCCATGACCACCGAAGTCGTCCGTTTCACTGAACCATATCTCTGCATTCTATCTCGACTGTCTCAGCTTCACATGCCAGACGAATCCTTCGGCATGTCACATCCGTCACACTCGTGAAGTACAGGACCTGCCCATGGCCGCAGACAAACGGGAGAGTATAAGGAGGCGTGAGTCGGACCGGCACAATTGGGGTTTCTATGTTCTTCCTTTCGGCCAGTGTATAATCCCCCTTGAAGCCGAAACCGAGTGTAACTTTTTTCCAGGCAAACGGCTGGTAAAGTAAAGATACACAACCATACTCCGATACAGAGACACTGGTAGTACACGTCTCTACTCAATCGGATGACAGATCTAGATGGGACAAAATTTGAGTTTCATCAGAAGAAAATGGTGCGGTGTCACGCATTCCACTCATTGTACTATGCCACTCCAATCCAACTAGCCATCGTATATACAGTATTCATGCGCACTCCTTCCAAATATGGCCCTGATCACGAACACACATAACGTTAACATGCGATGTTTGATATTTAGGGTTGGGGTTGCAGTGATTTTAGCAAAGGTCTAGCTAGTCTCGTGGGAAGGCAACTTAGTATAAGCTTAAGCATTCTGATAGATGTAGGGAAGAATGCCTTTTTGTCCATGTTTTTTCTGCTACTCATTCACAGATTTAACGGTGTTCACCACGTACGTCGCCTGAATTCCAACCAACATACCTCGAGCTCTCTTCGTATCCTTAAGCTTGCGGTTTCCCGTCTGGTTGTGCTGAATGATATTGATTCTGCTGATAATGGATAGACAGATACCATAGGGATATTGGGAATACCCAATTACGCTATTGCAGTGTATACTCGGGGTTTCATTCGGAGGCAATTTCTGAGCAGCGAGTTGGCAGTCAAGACTGATACTTTTGTTAGTGTGTACATCACTGGAGATTAACGGGCATTATAACATTAATAGTGATTGCTATTCTCAGTCAGGACGAATTCAATGTAGTAGGGCTAGAGTAAGCCAGACATAGCGAGAGTGAAAGGGATTTTGGAGTAGAGTGTCCAATCAAGGCACGCAAGAAGCTTGAGACGGCGGCCAAGAATGATTTAATTTGGATTCATTGATATACTGCAACCCCCGAAAGCCAGCAGTAAGAAGGGAAAATTGACTGTTGGTTGGAGATTGATATATCATTTGGATCCGAGTGCACATAACCAACATCATGACACACTCCACATTCCGCGCTCTACAAATGCATATCCTCTATTTCTCCACAATCCACCCAACCTCCTTCCCAAAATCCTCCGTCTCCTCCGAAATTCTAAGTCTATTCTTAACCTTCCCCATCTTCTGAATCGTACTCCAATGGCTTCTAACAAACCCCCCCGTCTTTCCCCCAGGAGGCACAACCACCCCCTTCTCCCCCTTCCACGCCCTCAAAATATCCAACAACTCCAAAACCTTCTCCATTTCATTCCCACCTGCATCCTTCACCTCAGGAAACTCCGCAGCCGTAGGCCACGCCGCCATCATAATCGTTGATTCATCCACCAACGCACGGGTCTCCGGCGATAACTCTTGCCACAAACTCTCCGAGTGGAAAGGCATGAATGGATGCAAGAGGCGTAGTAAGATATCGAGAAGGGTGTGTAGCAGCGTCATTGCTGTGTCTCGGCGTTTAGATGTGCGGGTTTCCCCCGGTTTAACTGGCGCGACATCGGCTTTTATGAACTCGACGTAGACGCCGCAGAGAGTTTCATATGTATATGCCCTGAGCGCCTCTGTGGCGTCATAGAGGCGGCGAGAGTGGAATGCTTTATCGACGGTGTCAATGAGGAGACGGGTTTGGTGGATGATGTAGCGATCATGTGGTGTTAGATCCTCTACCTTCAGCTCCGTCATAGTGAATGGTTCCAAAGCTTTGGTGTTGCTGTAGAAGATTACTGCATTATCAACCTTTATCGCCAGCTTCCGGAAAATATCGACGACTCTTAGCTCCAAGTTAATCTGTCTCTGCTGCCTGGTATAATCCAGTAGTGCCATGCGGAGCGCGTCGGCGCCGCTTTTGGTTATCCCCTTTGGAAAGTTTTTGCGGATTTCTTTCTCGTGAGCACGGATTGCTTTTGTAGCTGCTGCTTGTGTTTCTCCTCCGCGCTGTAATTGGGCACTGAGGTTGTCACTGAAGTTTTTGATCATTTCCTCCTGCGTTTTGCCATGGATGACATAGAGAGGGTCTAAAACGTTGCCTACGCTTTTTGACATCTTTTTTCCACTAGCATCGCAAACCAGGGGATGGAGGAGTATCTCGGGGAATGGGAGGGTACCAGAGAAGTGGGTGGAAAGCATTGCCATCCGGGCGAGCCAAAAGAAAAGGATATCACCGCCGCTCTCAATGAAGGTGAGAGGGTAGCTTTCTCTCCATTCCTCGGTACTGCCTTTCTCTCCTCGCCAGCCGGAAGTTGAAAGAGGGAGGAGGCCAGAAGAGAACCATGTATCTAACACATCCTCGTCCTGTTGTAAGGTATATCCAGCTTTTTTCTCCTCCTCAGTAAGTTGTGCCTGAGCCGTATCATCTGTTTCGGCCGCGATCCAGCGCGTGGCCTTGCCTTCGGGATTGAGGACACGATGCGCGGGTATACGGTGACCCCACCAAATCTGCCGGCTCAGACACCAGTCCTGGATACCATCTAGCCATTGGTCCCATAGTTGCTTTGTGGGATTCTCTGGAAGGAATTTCAGTCCATCTCGTTCTGCAACTTCTTTCACCTTCTGAGCAAGCGGTTTCATCCGCAAATACCATTGTGGCTGGGGCATTGGCTCTATCACCCCTCCAGAGCGTGAACATACAGGGACACGCATATCGTGGACTTTACGACCACGGTATGAACCAACTTTTTCGAGAAGGGTAACGACACGTTTCCGGATATGGAGCCGGTCGTGGCCAATGAGGGAGGGAACTTGACAAGCGGGTGTCATCTTGCCTGCAGCGTCAAAGACAGGAATGAGAGGGATATTGACGCGCCGTGTTGCCGCGCCGTTACTGGTGGCAGCTGAGTCCGTTGAGTGTCGTTTCCAGAAAGCGTAGTCGTTGGGGTCGTGTGCTGGGGTGATCTTAACAGCGCCCGAACCGAAGGATGGGTCGACGAGGGTGGCATCAGGGATGATCGGGAGCGTTACGGACGGGATGAGAGGGTGGCGGACTAGTTTGTAGTGAAGGTGTTTGTATCGTGGATCGTCTGGATGAACTGCCACCGCCCTATCTCCTGGTATCGTTTCCGGCCGCGTAGTAGAAACCACAATCTCCTCACCCTCCTTGCCGTCCACTACTTGAAAAGCAAATTCATGCAGCCAGCCAAACTCTGCCCTATCCTCACATCAGTAACTTCTCACAGGTTCTCACTCGAATATAGGCACTCACCCGTCAATCTTGGCTCCCTTCACAGCATTAGGTCCATGTATAATCTCCTTGAAGTTAACTTCAATATCGCTCACAGCAGTCTGCAGCTTCGTACTCCAATTCACCATCCTCGTATCTCTATAGATCAGACCCTCTTCCCACAACCTCACAAATGCATTCGTGACAGCTTTGCTCAGTCCCTCGTCTCTAGTATAGTACTCTCGAGAATTCGTTGTCGACGCCCCAAGCTGCTTCATCTGGTCTAGAATCTTTCGCCCATACTGATTCCTCCACTTTTCCACCTCTTTCACAAACTCCTCGCGCCCAAGTTCTTGCCGTGTCACGGATCGCTGCGAAGCCAGCATCCGTTCCACCACCGTCTGCGTTGCTATCCCGGCATGATCCGTTCCCGGTGCCCATATTACCGGATGTGAATTCATCCTGTAGTACCGCGCGAGGGCGTCTTCGACTGATAGCATCAGGGCATGGCCGATGTGTAGCTCTCCAGTGACGTTCGGAGGAGGTAGCAGCATCCGTATTGGTGGTTTTGTCGCATCTTTTCTTGGTTCAAAATGACCCCGCGAATCCCAATATTGATACCACCCGCTTTCTATCAAAGTCTTAGCCAGTCAGCATTCCCTCCACACACCAACCTGCCCGGGGCGTTGCGTACGGGGTCAAAGGTATCCTTCAAGTTCCGTCTGGGTTTCTGGGGTAGAGCGGAGTCCGTTGATGTTCGTCTTGGATGCCGGAGGAGGACGGAAGTTGTGGAGAGGGAAAATGCAGGCGGTGGACGTCGTAGAAGGCATGGCTGCCGCCTAATGGGGATCTGGCGGAGCGTTGCAAACATGTTCGGATATCCGGTGGGGTGGAATTTTGTTAGTGAGGATTGAACTGTTCCTGCAGTTACATCACTGCCGGGTAGCTTTCATACCCCTGTTAGCTTCCCGCCACGCTTTCTTTCTGCCTTCCAGCCTTCTCTAGCTCTCTTCCTCGCCACCCAATCCATCACCATGTCTTCAAAACCCGACGCCACACTCATCGACTCTGACTACGACTCCGCTGAAGACTCCGACTTTGATCCATCCTCTGCTCCTGCCGCTGTCGACGACGACTTCTCCGACGATTCCTCCTCCGAACCTGAAGATGCCACTGCTTCCAAGCCCAAGAAGCGAAAACGCACCCTCTCTACAACCTCCGAGACGGCTAGCGGCGGGCTAATAAAAACACGATCGCAACGAGCCCTCGAAATGCGCTCCAAAGCCGGCGGGGTGTCTTCGGGAGCCGTCACCACGGACGTCGACGCGCTATGGGCAGCCATGAACTCACCCGCACCACCGAAGTCCAAGCCCGAAACCTCCGAAAAATCATCATCGTCCGAAGCAGCAGCGGCCGTACATTCCGAGACCGGCGAGAAAATGGTGTCAATAACACACACATACGAGTTTGCCGGAAAGACTATAACTGAAGAGAAGCTGGTCCCCGCATCTTCCGAGACAGCAAGGGTCCATTTATCATCCTCCGTGTCCCCCGCTACTACTACTACCCCCGAAGACGGAAAACCAACGCGACGTCCACCCCCAAAGAAACGTGCCTCGGCATTTGACTCTGCAGCAGCATCCAGGAGTAAGGCTGCACAACCGACCAAGATAAATACGCTTGAAAAGAGCAGACTAGATTGGGCGGGGTTTGTGGATAAGGAGGGGATTGGAGACGACTTGAAGAAGTGGAACAAAGGTGATAAGGGATACTTGGACCGCCAGGCGTTTTTGGGAAGAGTCGATGAGAATCGGGATAGACAGTGGAAAGAGGCGAATAAGAAGGGTTGAATTAGACTGATGGAGCGAATTATAAACGCGGGGATTATTTATTTTTTTGGTTGGGTGGGAGTCATAGAATTCACGATTGTGGCTTTTTTGTAAAAGGAGTTGGCACTGCTTTTCGGTATACAGTTTTTTTTTCCCTTTGATGTATTGTATGGGATCTTTCAGAAGGTGGTGACTTTGTTGCTCTAATGTGTGATGAATTTATTTAACTCCGCTCATTTCAATCGTGATCACATGTGTAAATTGCTGTGAAAACGAAAGACTTGCAGGGTCATCCTTTTAAATTGGCAATGTTTTGTGATTGTCTGCCGCGCCCTTGAAGGCTCTCAATCCGATATGAGCTACGTATACCATCTCAAATGAAATACTCGGAGCTACAAGGGATGGTGAATACTCTACTGCCCCCCATCATCCGTGGGATACAGTCCGAACTTCCTTCTGTGTACCCGTACTCTGCCCTAAGCGGGGTTTCACTGTTACTGTATGGGGAGAACCGTGTGTATAGACTAAGGTACAGAGTGAAGAGAGAGAGAAAGAGAGAGAGACGGAGAAAGACTCAGGGGTATACGCAGGGGAGTGGTGTGCCCTATGCCCTACTGGATGCTCCATGTAACATTCACAGCGACATGCAGCCCCGAGTGACACACGATGTCTCCGACCCACATCCGCAATAGATACAACACACCCTCGCAGATCTCGAGCCGCTCGTACTCCGCTGTACAGAGAGGAGCCGTTTCATCCGTCCGCGTTGCCCACACAGGGCAAACGACCGTGGTCATATACGTGGCCTTAAACATACCGCAAGGCGCGGGTTTTCGGCTCATCAACTATATACAGCTGCACCGAAAGCCCCGAGAAGGGTTTGTGGAACCTGAAGTGTGCGCGTTCTACATCAAGATTGTGTGTGGACCGTTGGGGGGAAATGAACCATTTTGATGAAAGAAAACTAGAGTACGATACTTTATCTTTGAAAGCAAAAAAAAAAAATCATCAGGCCATATGTCGGGGACTATTCCGACATCCCCGTATCTGCCGACCCCGCCTACGCCCAATTCTACAAGTTCGACAGCCCTCCGCAATCACAACCCCTCACCCGGTCAACCCCTTCACTGCGCAGCAGAGCCGCGCGGATAACATCTACACTCAAACGAACTAAATGCCCCGTCAATAATAACAAATATTCCAGGCCGCGTGCGCCGTCGTTTCACCTTTCCCGCACGTTGGAGATCGAAGCTTTCTGATACAAATGCTCCGTTGTGGGGTTGGATGATCTTTTCCACAGCCGCATTTGGCGGGGCGATCAATTTGCTTGCGTCGGACGAGAGACGCACAACGGAACGCATACGATGATTTCAGTAGAATACGTTAAATTCATACCCGTAACCGTTACAGAGAATGAAAACTGCGGCCCGAGAGTCAACATTTCAACGTTGATAGGTCCCAACATATTCCGTCCATGCATTAGATAGATGCAAGCGTACATCCTCTTATTCTTCATGATCATTGGTGTGTATATGTTCCGGTTCCTGAGTGGAGATTACCCGAAGTTCGGTCCGGCGCAAACACCCCATTCCGGCAGCCTAAGCGAGTCGCCCGAGTCGAGGGTACGGGATTCCACCCCAGATCTAGCATCTTCGCCCGTCAAAAAAAGTAAATATCAGACAGTGTGCTGCGGCGTCACATTTAAGTAGTCCGTTATGGTCCTTGGCCAGACAGAAGAAATCATGTCTCGAATTTTATCTCCAGCACGACGACGACGACGACAATGAGTTCAACAACGGCCCCTTCAAAAGTTTCGCCTTCAGCCCTTGAGAAAAGTGACCCTCCGTCGACGGATTTGAGCAGGTCTAGCTCTACCGCTGGTGAACATGAGCCTTCTCAGCCTCTTGCTGCAGTGCTCGACTGGGACTCACCAGATGATCCGGATAATCCGTGGAATTGGTCCATGGGGAAGCGGTGGTTAGGAACTGTTGTACCAGGTGCCCTGTGTTTGCTAGTGTGAGTATCTTCCGCTTGATTTACTGGCCAATTGCTAAGAATAAGGAACAGAACATTCACAGCATCAGTCTATGCTGCAAGTGTGTATGAGGTCTCCGCAGAATTTAATGTCTCCATTACAACTGCATTATTGGGTCTGTCCATGTATGTGGTCGGGCTTGGATTGGGACCGATGTTCAGCGCACCGTTGAGCGAGATCTATGGCAGGAAGATGGTGTATTTCGTCAACCTGCCCATTTTCATGCTGTTCACGCTGGGAGCTGGGCGAGCAAAGAACATGGCGACCCTGGCGATATGTCGGGCGTTTGCTGGTATCTTTGGAGGACCGGCTTTGGCGGTTTCGGCTGGGTCGTTTGTGGATATCTGGGATCTGAAGACGTCTGGGGCTGCAGTCACGGTGCAGGCACTCGCGACGTTTATGGGGCCATCACTTGGTATTATCCACCCCTCCTCAGATCCTGGGCATGTGTACTGATTATTGTTAGGTCCTGTCGTTGGTGGATATCTGGTCGAAAACAAGGGCTGGCGGTGGTCAATGTGGATTGTGCTGATCCTTGGAAGCGCACTCATGGTCCCGCTTGCTCTCCTCGAAGAATCTTACAAGCCCGTGATCTTGAAACGCCGAGCTCTCAGGCGCGGACAACAGCTCCCACCAAAACCTGACCCGAAAACCGCCCTTAAGATGATCTTTACAATCACCCTAACCCGCCCCACGATGATGTTAATCAAGGAACCCATCGTGCAAGCCGTCGCCTTGTACTCCAGCTTCGCGTTTGCTGTCCTGTTCGGCTTCTTTGAGGCATACCCGTTCGTGTTCCAGCGCGAGTACGGCCTATCGCTGGGAGAAACAGGTCTTTCCTTCCTCGGAATCGCGGTTGGGCTGTGCGGCGGCTGCATTATATACTTGATCCAGGATAGGCTCTTCTATTTGCCGGCTTTTAAGAGACACAACGGCTCCCCACCGCCTGAGGTTCGAATGATCCCTGCCATGATTGGATCTGCGTTGATGCCTTTGGGATTGTTTTGGTTTGCGTGGACGGCAAAGAAAGAGATCCATTGGATCGTTCCCATCCTTGCCGGAGCTCCATTCGGAGCTGGCTTGGTGTTGGTGTTTGTATGCAGTTCCCCTAATATCTTCGCGGCTGCACTCTGCTAATTTGAGGGATAGTTGTCTGCTGTCATGTATATCCTCGAGGTGTACACCCCGCTTGTAGCCGCCTCTGCTTTTGCCTCTCTCGGGCTGCTGCGGTATGTCCTAGCTATGGCATTCCCGCTCTTTACCGTCCGCAGTATGTATCTCCTTCTGCCCGTCCATAGTTTCTCTGCTTACATTCCGCAGTGTTCAACGATCTCGGTATAGCTTGGGCAACCAGTGTCTTTGGTTTCGTTGCGCTGGCAATGATGCCGATTCCGTGGGTATTCCAGAAGTGGGGCCCGCAGATCAGGAGCATGTCCAGGTTCGACGCGTTGCGAGATTAGAGAAATGTATGCGGGTTCTGGTGTTGAGGTTTGTGTGCTGATTTGCTGCTTTCTGGGATGCATATTGGGATTCGGTTTTTTTTTTTGCATGCATGGTGTTCATTCCTTTGGTATAAAGAGTAAAAGAGGATACCTAGGTAGGCTGGTACTCTGGGTGGGTAAGCTGAGCAGTTGCACTCATTGTCATCGTCGTCGATAGCTATCAGCAAAAATTTCTGACTCTGGCCGGTAATCGAATAAAATGTAGATAGGCAATTGAAAGGAGGTTCAGAGTGATGAAGTGCATTTCCAACAAATCGCTACATACGAGTTCTCTCCCTTTGACACGTGATCCGGCAAATTTGTGCTTGGCAGTTCCATCTTTTCTTCTTAAACCGTCGACTTCTCTTTTCTCGCTTTCTTCTTTACAGTCAACGCCGATTTACAAAATACTACACCATCGCTTCAGTCGAGGACGGGGTTTTTCCATCACGCGGAGAGAGAAATTTAAGACACAGACGCTGGGCACCTGATCTTGAAAACCCTTTGTTGGGCGTGAGGAAAGATTGGGAATCAGCAGCGGTCACAGATGTTTATTTTGGGGTTACTCAAGTAGACAGGAGGCGGCGAATTGAGCCGTTGGGGATTCATGATGGGTTGTGATTGGAGTTATTTCGTGAAACTCACTGGAGGATTCCACTCATGATCATCAGGAAGACTAACATCGATTTTTCCTCAAGCGATATACGCTGCCGGTACTGCGGTGAACTTGCCAGTGTCAGTAGTCCGCCGTTTCATGTAAACCCAATATAAGCACGCGGTGCCATACTCGACTTAGTGGTGAAGCCAAACAAGCTTTCCCGAACGAGGGAAACGCTGTGAAATTTCGTCATTGTAGTGGAGTACTCTAGTGGCGTGTGCTCCACCGATAATTGCCAGGAATGAAGCGATGGAGTCTGGAGAAGATCACCGTCTTTTCGTTTATACCACCATACCATTCATTCGTCGAACAAACATCCTGTGGGAGTACAGCGCCGCCATCTTTGGATCTCTGGAATTAGAATTGGACACATCTCGCTCGAGATATTCACTCATAGCCGCAATTCTACCGGTTTAGCAACCAAAGCGAAACGCGACACACAGCTTAAGCTTACTCAAGAACCTCACACGACCAGCACCCCCGACCGGCCGCACCTACCGACCCCCTTCCCATTCCTTCTTTATGATCCACCCTCCTTCTTCCCTCTCTCGTTCTTTTCATCACTTTCCTTCAAAAAGTCCACACCACCTGATATCCCGAATACATCCGCCACCGAGAATCTGTCTGAGGAACCGTGTCTTCACCTCACTTTCACGTCGTTACTACCCGCCGACCCGTCGCCGCTCTCTTCCAGCTTCCCTCTACACATTCTTGACACCTACACAGCTCCCCCAAGCATCCTTTAAAGTGGCAGACCTACAGCAATCGCGGGACCACTCTGGTCACCACCATCACCATGGCCATCACCACCATCACGGCGCAAGCCCATTCCTGACGAGTAAAGACAAGACGGACCCCGGTGTGAGGATAACACGGGTGGGACTGTATGTCAATCTTGCCATGGTGATTACGAAGGGTGTCGGTGGATGGTTTTTTAATTCTCAGGCTCTGGTTTGTTTACACTGGCCCCTACTTGTATACTAGATGGGGTGGGAGTGAGGATTTGAAGAGGCTATGACTGACCGCGGGAATGAAGGTTGCAGACGCTTTTCATGCATTGACAGATATGGTCTCGGATATCATGACTCTAGCGACCGTCTCCTTTGCGCTTAAGCCTCCTACAGACCGCTTTCCCAATGGTTACGGCAAGATTGAATCTCTGGGCTCGCTGGGCGTGTCATCTCTCTTGCTCATCGGTGGCATGGCCATGGGTATGTTTACCGTCCAATTGTTTGCATGATAGGGCTAAGGAATCGGCAGGTTATGGTTCCCTCGTCCACCTGATTGGCGACTTTGCACCGGCGCTCGCCCATTACCTCCCCCACGTACACGCACACGAACACTCGCATGCAATACCCTCGATTAATGCCGCATGGTTAGCTCTCGCATCGATAGGGGCGAAGGAATGGCTCTACCGCAAGACCATGAAGATTGCACTGCAGAAGAAGTCGTCGGTTCTGGCCTCCAACGCGGTCCATCACCGGGTAGATTCTCTCACCGCTATCGTCGCCCTGGTCGCAATTGCAGGCTCGAATGTCTTCCCATCCGCCTCCTGGCTGGATCCCGTTGGTGGCCTACTGGTGGCGGCGATGGTGGTTCAGGCGGGCGCCGGTAATACGAGGGCTGCGCTGGAAGAGCTGGCGGACGCAGGAATCGACGACGAGGTGAAGGAGGAGGTTACAAAGAAGGTTATGGAAGTGGGCGAGGAGGTGATCGCCGTGGACGGAATCAAGAGCGGGCAGAACTACCTCTTGACGATAACGACCGCAGTAGAGGAGGGCACAACGTTGAGGGATCTGGAAGAGATAGAGGGCAGGATTAGAAGTAGTGTTGCGGGCATCTCGGGCATGTGGAGAGTGCAGGTGCGATTCGTGAGGAAGGGCGAGACGGCACAGAACGAGTTCGTGAAGTTGAATAAGAAGGAGGAGTAGATATTGGTGGCTGTGGCGTATATGCATCGCGTCCAATCTGGATTGGGAGTAGATTTCCGTTCATGCGGCATGTAAAGTAATTCTAGAATTCTAGAGCGGCAGTCTTCTTGACGTCAATGATGATTACCGATAGATAAACTTTGCTTATTTACCACGCAGGGTGACCCCCACGCGAACATGCGATGCTCATCACGATGTCGGATGGGGGGGAACGACTCCAGTCTATAAGAGTTCACGATAAGACGGACGTGATGGGTCACCTACCTATTTGGCCTCTCTCGACTGACTGTTCCTAGAACTACGGACTGCTGAGTATTTTGTGACTTTTTCTCCTCTCGTTTTAGGAATCGCGCGTGTGCTTGGACACCTGAAGCTACAGGGCTCTCAACGTTTTTAGACACCCGTCTCTACGTCACACTACTTTTAGTCACTCTATCCACAACAACCCCTCATCCAGTCCAGAACTAATTTCTTTCCTCGCTCAAACCCACTCAAAACAAAACAACCGTCTATAGTCAACAGCACAACCACAACCGCAATGTCGAAACAACCCGGCCTCTATGCCTTCCCTACCAAGGCCGCCATCCAGCAAAGCCTCGCCGCCTACATCGTCGCCGCCCAAATCGCCGCTATACAACGCCACCACAGATTCCGCGTCGCTGTATCGGGTGGATCTCTCCCTGCCATGCTTGCAGCCCCCGAGCTGCTGAATTCCCCTGACGTCAACTGGTCGTGCTGGGAAATCTTCTTTGCGGATGAGCGCGCTGTTCCCCTGTACCACGAGGACTCCAACTACGGATTACTCAAGAAGGAGTTCCTCGACAAGATTCCGGGCCACAAAAAGCCGCTTGTTCACACGATTGACGAGACCCTTCTCGACGATACCCAGGAACTTGCAGACACGTATGAGCAACTACTCGTCAAGAGCTTTGCAGCCAGGGACACGGTGAAGCTGCCGATCTTTGATCTGATGCTGCTTGGATGTGGACCTGATGGACACACGTGCTCGCTGTTCCCGGGTCACCCGTTGTTGAGAGAGGATGTGGCGTGGGTTGCACCGATCGAGGACTCGCCGAAACCTCCCCCGAGACGAATCACGCTTACTTTGCCGGTGGTTACCCATGCGCTGAAGATTGCGTTTGTGGCTACTGGCGCGGGAAAGCAGGAGGTTCTGAAGCGGATCTTTGATACGCATCCTGAGGTGGAGGGCGGAGAGGTGCTGCCGTGTGCGTTGGTGAATATGGGCGGTGGGGAGAAGGTTGCTTGGTTCTGTGACGAGGATGCGGTGAAGGGAGTTGGGTATCCGAAGAAGAGTCCCCTGTAGGTTGCGGGGGGAGAATGCTATGAATGATGGATGATGATGAGCGATGATGATTGTTGGGGATTTTTTTAATCATAGACGGATTCGGGAGCTTTACGGAGTTTCCATTTTCCATTTTCCATTTTCCATTTTCCATTTTCCATTTTCCATTTTCCATTTTCCATTTTCCATTTTTCCATTTTCGGGTCTTCTTTTTGTTGATGTTGTTTTGTCCACCACAGTCTCCTTGGGTCGGGTGGTTTGTGGTTTGTGTTTTGTTCACTATGATTGCTGTTTTCTTCGTCACCCATTATTCAAAAGTGTTTTCCTCTCCTCGTCTCTTCCGGATGGCTGTTTGGCTGGCTGTTCTTATCGTGAAGTGCCCTGGCAGTAGCACGGAAGACGGTGCATCCGCCTATCACTGCCGCACGTTGGATACATGTACTTTCTGTTCGCGCATTTCATTCCCGCCTGAGGTTGTAATGTGTGCACCACATTAGCCCCCCGACGCCTCCTCCCCTTCCTCGTCTTGTCCCCAAGTGCTTTTGCGTGCCGACCTCTCCCCGTCCTAGCTTGCAGTCGCGTTCTCTCCCTCGGTCAATCCACATCGTCAATATTGATATCTTCATAAACCATTGTCTCGTCCACTCACTCGTTCGTCGTTCGTTCGTTTTTCCAAAGCCCACTGCCACCAGCCACCATAACTCTCAAACTCCCAAGCTCGGCTTCAAAGACGCTAAAAATAGCACCACCCCAGCAACAACCACCGCCTACCCCTCCGATCCAGTCACGACGACGTCTCAACAACCCCATCTCCTACCTCCTCCCCCGCCGCCTCCACCAACCCCTCCGTCTCCGCTGCAAATTGCTACCGTTGCGGGACTACTGTGGGACCCGAGATACACGTCGCAGAAGAAACCAGTGTTTGCACGCCCGCCCGGTGAGGGAAGCCACATCGTCCGAGGAATTCCGGCGGTGCTGCACGTCCCCGACCCCTCCGAAGAAGAAGAAGAAAGTGAGGAAGACGACGACGACGACGGAGAGGAAGAAGAGGAGGAAGAAGAAGATAACGACGACGACGAAGCGGAAGAGGACACAGATATGGATAATAAACGCCACCCAAGCAGCTTCCAGCAGCTCGAAAAGCTCGGTGAAGGAACCTATGCCACTGTACCACCCCTCCTCGCCCGCCCGCCCCCACTCGAGAACACACTAACCCCGCCCCTCAGGTCTTCAAAGGCCGCAACCGACAAACTGGCGAGCTGGTAGCGCTGAAAGAAATCCACCTTGACAGCGAAGAGGGTACGCCGTCGACCGCGATCCGCGAGATCTCATTGATGAAGGAGCTCAAGCACGAAAACATCGTGTCACTCCACGACGTGATCCACACGGAATCAAAACTCATGCTGGTATTCGAGTACATGGACCGGGACCTAAAGAAATACATGGACCTCCGCGGCGACCGAGGCGCCCTCGACTACCCAACTATAAAATCTTTCACCCACCAGCTACTCCAGGGCATCGCCTTCTGCCACGAGAACCGCGTTCTCCACCGCGACCTAAAGCCCCAGAACCTCCTCATCAACAATAAGGGCCAGCTTAAACTCGCCGACTTCGGTCTCGCCCGTGCCTTCGGTATCCCTGTGAATACATTCTCAAATGAGGTCGTCACGCTGTGGTACAGAGCTCCCGATGTCCTCCTAGGTTCCCGCACTTACAACACGAGTATCGATATCTGGAGCGCTGGATGTATCATGGCGGAGATGTACACGGGTCGTCCGTTGTTCCCGGGAACAACTAATGAGGACCAGTTACAGAAGATCTTCCGTCTCATGGGAACCCCAAGTGAACGTACTTGGCCGGGAATCAGCCAATATCCGGAGTATAGGAATACTTTCCATGTCTATGCAACCCAGGAATTGAGGATGATACTTCCCCAGGTGGATCAGATGGGATTGGATCTGCTGAATCGCATGTTGCAGTTGAGACCTGAGATGCGGATTAGTGCGAAGGATGCGTTGAGACATCCGTGGTTTGCGGATTTGAAGCAGTTGAGAGCTGGGGGACATGTTCTTGCAGAGGGAGGGAGGAGGCAGGTACAGGGACAGCAAATTGGGGGTCCGGTTTATTAGTGTGTCGGAGGGGTATAGGGATATCTTTTTTTCTTTCTTTCTTTTCTTGCATGCGTATTTCTCTTTGTGTATTTGTGCTAGGGATGTGTTTGTTGGGGCGCTGCTGCTGCTGGTGATTGGGTTATATCTGGAGGGAGAGGTGTGCTCGATGCTCATCATGAAGTTTGATGTTTTCTTTTTTTTTTCTTCTGTTTTACTTATTGAGATCCCGTTTACGAAAGTATGAAATGCCACACACATACACACACATCTATAGAAAGTATATTCATGAATCCGGTATCTTTTTTCTTCCTTTCTTTAATAATACATGTTCCGATGTCCTCACCCACGGGCTATATACATCTATAATACACCCCCCCCCCTTTACCTCCTCGTCGCAACCTCCCCCAAAAACACCTTCTCCCTAAGCATCAACATCCACCCCCACCCCCCCACCTTCGCAACAACCTCCCAAAACTCCTCTTCAATCCTAGCCGCCCCACCATGCTTCCTCACCTCCCCACGTTCCCCCCAAGATCCCACAACATCCTCTACAATCCTCCTCGCAGCCATATTCTCCCCCCTCCTCTCCAACGCCCTTAAAATCGTAACATACCCCTTCAACGTAATCACAATCCTAGGACCAGGCTCCTTCTTCATCATCTCCAACGCCTCCTGCATCTCCGGTATCATCCCTGCTTGCGCATACCCCCAGATCGTCTCCATCCATAATATGTGATCCCTCCGAACATTGAGGGATATAAGTTCCTGCCATAATAGAGAGACTTCCACGAATTCGGAGCGTTGGAAAGCGGATTTTATAAGAACTGTGTAGAAATCTGCGTTTCCTTGTATCTTCCGTTCGGTCATGACTTTTCGTACCCCTGCGACGGCGGGGAAGTTATGCGCGTCGAGCAACCCGCCGATGAGGGCGGTGTAGGTTGTGATGTTTGCGCGGATCTCGAGAGATTCCATGAATGAGAATACCTCGGTGACGTTTTCGTGTAGGGAGTCCCCAGGGGCGGGAAAGGGGGAGTTGTAGAGTCCGTCGAGGACTATGGTGAAGGTGTAGACGTCCGGGGTTATTCCTCGGTTTGTCATGTTGTGGAGGAGTGACATTACTTCTGTTGCTCCGCGCTTTTTTAGGACTCCTCGGAGGAGGGTGTTGTAGGTTATTAGGTTTGCGGGTACGCCGAGTTGGTCGGCCACGGTGACGATGCGGAAGGCTTGTTCGAAGCGGTCGTTGGCGAGAAGGCCGTCGATGGAGGCGTTTATGGTGGCGGTGGTGGGGGGGGTTTCGGAGGCGAGCATGAGGCGGAGGGATTCGAGACCGTCGTCGACTAGGTCTGCGCGGAATTGGGAGTGGATACGAGTAGTCCAGCAGTGAACGTCGGGGACTACGCCCACGAGGATCATTTTTGTCCAGATTTTGAGGAGGGCGGAGCGGTCGTGGTGTTGGCCGTAGCGGAGGAGTGCGTTCCAGGAGTTTACGGATGGTGTGATCCCCGTTGCGATCATGTCGTCCCAGACTTGGAGGGCGATTTGCTGAGAACGCCAGAATTGAAGGAAGGCGGAGATGAAGCAGGCATAGGTCCACTCATTCATTGCGGATGGGACAAGCGCTTGGGCAGAGTTGTAGAGCGTCTGAAGACCGGCAATGTCGTTGGTTTCCGTGAATCGATCCAGCGCCCGGATAAGCCGGCTGCGGACTTTCAGGAGATGCCGGAGCTTGAAGGTTTCCGCAAGTTCGGTGAGCTTGTTTGACATATCTGGCGGCAGGGCGCGGACAAGCCGTAGTGCCTCCCGGACCCCCCCGGAGGTGGGCACGTTGCAGCGTGCGATGTGTGCGTCGATGACGGAGAGCACCGGGGAGGTGGCGTGGAGACTGTCCAGATAGACGTATATCACGTATACCAGTTGGCAATCGTGCTGCTGGTAGTCGTCTTCAAACAAGCGTTCTACATCATCGCGCTGCACCTCCGCCAACGTCTCCGCTGAGATCCGAGACATCACCGTAGCCTCGAACGCGGGAAGCATCTGTTCCACGGGTGCTCCCCGTGCCAGCAGCGTCGAGAGGAGGTAGATGTAGTGTTTCCGCACGTCCATTCCAAGATTCTGTAGCTGCCCGATAAACTCCAGCGGCTGCGGGAGCCCCGGGGTTGCGCCTTGGTCATGGGTGATTCGCTCGAGAAGCCTGCGGATCGAGCCCCGCAGTGCGCGGTACACTGCCATGCGTTCCCATACGATGCGGTCGCACGGCTTGCTTGGAAGGATACTAAAGAGTTTGTCATATGCTTCCTGCGTGCTCGAGTCTCGCACGCTCTCGGTCAGGGAAAGGACGTCGGAGGAGGAAATACTCGGTACTGAGATGTGCCCCCATGGCGACTGCCGGAATCTTGGTGATGGTGCGGTGGTGGTGGTAGCGAGAAAGGATTTGTCTCTACGTGTTTGAGGCGGTGATGGAGGTGGTGGTGATGGCGGTATTCTTACGCTGGGCGTGGTTGTGTGGATGTTGCGGAGACGGGGGAGGGATCGTGGGTGTGCGATGCAGCTTCGGAGGAGGAGTTTGAGGCAACTTCGGCAGATTGAAGCCGGCGGGCCCTGGAGACGACGACGACAACGTTATTAGCAGCGATTCGGAGAGGCGAAGAAGTACGCATGGAGGAAGGCGGCCGATAGAATAAGAGGGTACCTGCAGAGATAATGGTGGCATGTAACTTTTGTGGTGGGGCTGAGATAGAACGAGGCGAGATGTCGTGAAGACGAGCCGCTAGGAAAACTGCTAATTGCGTCACGGGATTGCATAACTCAGGGACGTTGGAGTTGGCGCTGGAGAGAGACACGACCACGGTCTATCGCGAGAGAGAGGGGACTCGTGGAATAGGGGAGGATATGGGCCAAGGCATGGCTTTGGCGGAGTTGTGGAATTGAGACGTGAAGTTGGGTTAAGCCTCGGGCGTTACACAAGCAAAATAAAACATCCCACCGATGT
Organism: Wilcoxina mikolae CBS 423.85; assembly: GCA_014904905.1. NCBI lineage: Eukaryota > Fungi > Ascomycota > Pezizomycetes > Pezizales > Pyronemataceae > Wilcoxina > Wilcoxina mikolae. Next base: position 422,231 of record MU122154.1, on the reverse strand, counting down.
TTAGTGTGAGAGCAAGTTTATGCATAATATGGATACTGGAGCGATGGCTGGATCTCAATCCGCTGAAAAGAAGCAGAATAATAAACAATGCAATTCGAAGGGACAGATTCAATTCGTTTCACTTTGTCACATCAGTTAGCGTGTGCCAACTCATCTACATACAAGGAGTGTGACCTTCGTTCAATAGCTTCGTCTACCACGACATCATGTCTACCTTTCAGCCCCCCCCATCGTACACTGCTCAACAGCTCGCTGCCCTCTATCCGTCAACTCTAGAGCTCCGCCAGGTACAAGTCATCTTCCGCCACGGTTGCTTCCCTGTTTTGTGCCTCCACATCCGCACCTAGCTCACGGACATAGGTGAACGAACCCAGGTCTCTTCCCGTTTCCAAAACGCCGGCGTTCCACCCTGTATGTCCATCTCCCATTATGCTGCAGCCCTGACTGACCTGGAAATGTAGTCTGGCCTTACTGCAACGTCGCCTCGCGCTTCACCGCCGCCGTACTTGGCCCTGGCAATACTTGGGACACATTATCTTTCCAGCGGCGACTCGAGACCTTCGGAAAGAATGGAGAAGCGATTCTCGGCGCAGGCCCTGGCGCTGTGGTAGATAACATTTGGTATGTACTTAGTACACACCTCCTTCTATAGCGTCACAGCTTCTCACCCGTCTAGTACTCCAGGCGAACTCACTGATCGCGGCCGCGAAACCACTCTCGCCCTTGGTACCCGGCTCCGCAAGCTCTACGTGGACCAACTCCGATTCCTTCCACCCTCGCTAGGCCACCAAAACGAGTACTATCTCCGCGCCACACCAGTTGTACGCGCCCTCGAGAGTCTGCAGCAGGTTTTCATCGGCCTATATCCCGCACCGTTCCGCGACCCCTCCGCTTTCCCAATAATGCACACGCGCTCGCCGGCGGAGGAAAACCTCTTCCCCAACGAATCCAACTGCCGGCGCTTCGCGCAGCTCGCCCGTGCGTTCGCCAAGGCAGCAGAGGAGAAATGGAACGACTCCCCGGAAATGGATCATCTACAGCAAAAGATCGGAAATTGGATGCCGCCGGGTGAGCGGGTGAAGGTCGATGGTCACCCAAGATTGAGCGGGGTGTATGACAGCGTCAATACCACGCTTGCACATGGGCCTCAAACCCGCCTGCCGGATGAGTTCTATGAGGACGAGGTCCGACGAATCCTGAACGATATCAACGTCGACGAGTGGTTCCGCGGCTACAAGGAATCCTCCGAGTTCCGCCGGCTAGGCGTCGGCTCGCTTCTTCAAGACGTCAAGACACGCATAGTAGCTGTCACAAAAGGGGAGAGCAATATTAAGCTCGCGTTAATGGGCTGCCATGATACAACAATCGTAAGTGCATCCATAACCAAATATTAATGATCAAATCTGACTGAATATCGCAGGCTGGAATACTCGCCACGCTCGGGAGTTTCGACGACCAGTGGCCGCCATTCACTTCGTCAATCGCGATAGAAACATTCCGCACAAAAAGCCCCCGACAAAGCTTTTGGCAGAAGATTGTGGGCGGGAATAAGGATGAGGGGTGGTATGTGAGGATGAGATATAATGAGAAACCGATGGTTATTGCGGGGTGTAGAAAGGAGGGGAAACACTTGCAGGGCGATCAAACGTTGTGTACTATGGCAGCGTTTAAAGAGACGATCGAGAAGATCGCACCAAAGGATTGGAAGAAGGAGTGTCATGCGAACCTGGATGTGACGGGGCTTCCAAAGGTGGAGGAGGTTAAGTAGTATGTGAGGGGATATGTACGACATGCAAGGTTATAGATGGGCTGCATTTTGTTACCGGCTGTCTTGTACAATACTCGAGAGGGATGGAAGACTGATAGAGGCGTGGTTAACAGATATCAATAATCGAATACTTCATGAAGGCACACTCGATAAATCTATACCTAATTATAGGTACTAGCGTTGTGATGGTTCGGCGCTGGTCGGCCTTTGGCGATTGTTGTTTTTGCCAAAGGAACGAATATCTATCATTGAACGAGAGCACTGAACCGACATATGATTGCTCGAATGCATACGCGGATCTCGACTAAAACTATAACTCTGCTTTCCTCAAATCTGTTATTTCCATTGATAACAAACTAATAAGAAGCTTCTGGCTAGTGGGAAGTAAGCTCATGCATTGAATATTCTCACAACACTTCGCAACAAATTCGGAGGACCGAGAGCTCCGGGGACAGGCTCGAATACTTATTCCATTCAGCCCGTGAGATTCGCCACTCCAAGAACGAAGAAGCCAGAGATTGGTTTGCAAGTTCCGCCGCAGATTGCGTGCCAAAACATGTGTTGCAAATCGACCTCCGGCGATTCAATTTTGTGTTTTATAAAGCGCTTTGCAGATATTCCTACTCGAAACTATAAGCGGAGGCTAAGACACTTAGCATTTATTCTATCCAAAAGCCTTTCGTGTTGGATGGACATTCTGATTCGAAAAATTATCTATGACCTCATCGTCACCGCAATCTTTGAACAACAAGTACAATTAACATTATCACTCTGCACAATACACTGCCAATACCTCAACGCCAGATCCTTATCCTCCAGTGGCCACATCATCCGACATTTCTGTATATCCCCACTAGTATCCTTCGCCCCCAACTTCTCCACCAACACCCCAAAAATCTCCTCCTCCTCCAGCCTATTCGCAAACTGCACCGGAGTAACTCCATAACTATTTCCCATCTCCACATCCGCCTCCCCAACGCCTACAAGCACTTCCACCACCCCCTTACATCCCGCCACAACCGCAAGCAGCAACGGCGTCAACCCCCGAAACTTCAACCTTCCATTCGCATCCGCACCCGCTTCCAAAAGCATCCTAACAATCCCCGTATTCCCGGTGAAACAAGCTACATGTATCGCCTTCCAACCGATCCAATTCGGTAGATTTGGGTTTGCGCCACAGGAGAGAAGGATTTGAACCGTTTCAGCCTTTTGGGCGATTACGGCGGAGTGTAAGGGAGTTCCAATCGAGTCACAGAGGTTTATTTGGTCTTGTGCCCCGTGAGCGAGAAGATCATGGACTAGCTGGGTTCGCCCGTGTGCACAGGCCCAGTGGAAGGCGGATCGGATGTAATGGGATTTGCGCCGAGTTTTTGTGGCGGCTCGGAGGAGGGTTGTTCGGAGGAGATTTGAGAGGCGGCGGTTGGTTCGAAGGAGGGAAGAGAGGTCTTTTAGACGGGTGAGGTTCTCGGCGATCTGGAGGAGGAGCTCGTTCGGTAGGATGGTGAGGGATGCGGTTGCGGGGCGGTAGGTTGTGCGGATATGGGGATTGTGAGGGTACAGTTGAAAAAGATCCATGGGGGAAAGACGCAAGAGCTCTTTTAAGCCGAGGCCGTTGTGAGGCCGTATAAATGGAACAATACATTAAGTTTTGACACGTCAAATATAGATACCGTGCACGTATCGGTGTTTCATCTGGGCTGCAGTCGTTGAAGTTATCGTTATCGAACGAAGTTCTAGCCCTCTGAGTGACCAGACCTTACTCTGAGCCAAACCATCTCAGTAAACACGTATAACACTGACGTACCAGAGTGGATTGAGCCTGAAGTCGCTGGTGTCTCGAAAGCAGCGATATACCGCATAAGCAACAAGACATCACATGAACGTGTGTAATCCACCGTGCCCCACCAGTTTTAATTCTGCGCCTTATATCCGAGTTGGATACGGCTAACGCCCTCCTCCTCTACGCCTCTGAATCCGAGAAGTCATTTACAAGATCAAACGCTCTAGTGTTGCAAACAAATCGATTCGAGACACCCCGTCTCTCCCTCGAAGTCTCGAGACCTTGCAGCTATATTACGGAATAATACAGTAGAGGATATTTGGCTCTACTCTACTCTTCGTCACCCTCAGCACCAAAGTTCATCTGCTGCAGGCTACTCTACTATACTAGCTAGCATCAGGGGCCATCTCTCATTTTTGGAGCCCTCTCGAGACGTCTTGTCCCGTAGCATGACCTGCTTCTTACCAGGCCTATAATCACCCAGACCATACCACCCCACCGACCACAACGTGCCGAGCAGAGGGGTTCTATCCTCGTAGATACAACCCCTCCCGTTTCACAGGCAGACTTTGTACGTTCAACATTACTACAACTAGTTCCTTTACTGATTATACCAACACAGATGACCATGAACGAGACATATCTACAACAGCCACGTTTTTGAGGGATACGACTGTTCTGTCCAGGATTCATTTCTCGGGCCGGGTGTGTGCTACTGCTCCTCCTGCTGCTACATCTAGACATACCCTCCATAAGGAATAATCTACGGTATCAATCGTACGCCAGGTGTAGTGACAACCCACAGTGCACCCTGCAGCCTGGGTGACTACTATCCGTTTTGGGTGGAGGTGAATTAATTAACAGAACTCCTCTTCGCCACCCAAGGTATGTTGTCTCCTCTCGTCGCAATGTATACACCGAAGATAGTTCACAGTGGACATATCTGCTTCTTTTAGATACCAGAGTTGATGCTCAATTCCCCCGAGCTGTGAGGCATTACTCGAGAAGGAACAGCCTAGCCGTTGGTACATGTTTCAGGAGAGAGAGTATTTAGCCTCTGAGCCCTGGAACCAGTTGGGATCCGTGCCTCCAGAGTTGGGATTTCCAATTATCAGTCAACTAAAACGCTTCGTTGGAAAGGTCCGGTAAGGCTTTGACGGACGTACTGTCCCGGATTGTGAAGTAGGATGACGGCTGCAGCACACACAGTAAAGCTTTCCGATATTGCACTAGCTTTGAAAGAGGTGGTGAAGGATTCAAAAAAAAGGGATGCGTTTGCAGAGGTTTTGTTTTATATCACTGTTTTAGCCGCTTGTGTATGGTATTGGGCCGAAGGCCCTCAATACCGGTGGCACCTCTTTGGTGCCCACCATTACTACAACTACTGACGAGAGTCTAGACGTTAGTACACCCCGAGTTTTGAATAACCACAACAACTGATGATGATGCTACAGGAATTACTACATGACGACGGAAAGATCTCCGGATAGTAGTGGTGGGTGGTGGTGTTTTACAGTCGATATGGTCCAGGAATACGGAGAGTGAGTGATTGTCTGTGGTTGGACGGTGTACTATACAATCTTTATGGCGAACTTGTGTTTACTAGGACCAGAATTCCCTCGTGAGCCAGTTCACTCGTTCGTCTAATTCGTGATTTCCCCCCTCCTAACTATCATAATCCTCTCGGCAAGCAAACGTTTAACGTCAACACTAAGAATCATGATCAAAAAAAGGCGGTATATTCATTCCTTACAAAACACACGTACAATAACCCCACCTCGAGCTCCCACCTAGGTCACCACAGGTATATATATATATTCATTTCCTCAAATGACAAAAAAACCCAGCAAAAAATACATGGCACACATAACTTTAGAATTCGAATCGAACCCCCCCGAGGCCCGGGCCCATCAATTACAAACCCCGCACATAAACAAAGAAGCATCAAAAAAAAAAAAAACCATTGAGTTGTGCAGAAAGAAAATGAGAAACAAGAAACAAAAAATTACAAGCATACAAATACTTAGTACCCAAGTTACTTACTTACGTCCAAATGAAATTTTCACAAAAGTCAAACGTTTCAATCCAAAGCAAAACACGTTACCCCAAAACCCAAACCCTCTAATCAAAAAACCAAATCAAAACAACCTCTCTGTTCCCCCAAGTATATCTAAAACAAAAAAAAAAAGCATCAAACTCAACTCGCAAAATCCAACACCTCCACATCCTCCTCAAAAAACCCTTCCTGCAACTCAACCTCCTCCACTTTATGTACCTCCTCCCTCAACGCCGCTTCTAACCCCTGCTGTCCCTCCCCAGAAAACATCACATCCCCCCGACCACCCGCGTCACTAAGGAAGATCCGCTCCGCCTCGATCGGGAGTCCGAATACCCATTTCTCTTCAGCCGAGGGCTGGGGTTTTGGAGAAGAGATAGGAGCGGTGATGATATCGACCAATGGCTCTGGATCCGATGGTGAAATGGAAGGTGAGGATGTGCATGACTTTGATTTTCTCTTCTTCATTCCCTTGGTTGGGACTGGTGAGCCGGGTCTGGAGGAAGAAGACTCATCGGATGGGTCCCAGTTCACCGGTGCTGGTAGAGCACGGATAATTTCCTGTGACTGTACTTTTGGGAGGGTGTAGACAAAGATCTTGACTCTCCTCTCTTGATGCCATGGTACGGATGCACTGTTAGTTTCTATCTCAGCCCAGGCAAGTGGTTTCTTCCAGAAGCCACCGTCGGAATGTCCATCATCGTCTGTAGCCGTACGACCCCAGTGGGATCTGAAGCCCCAGAACCCACCAGCTTTGCCATCCGCGAACTCAACGAAGTCTTTTTCGCCGGATACTGGAACGTGTGGAATATCGTATTCCCACCAGTTACCGGATGCTACACCTCCAGTCTTGGATCCTTTCTTTCCGGAGCCGCCGGGTCTCAGCTCGTAGATCCTGAGGAGTCCGCCACCAAGGACAGCAACGTGACCCCGTTCTTTTGATGTCAGGAATTTGACGCATCCAGGAGCGACGCCGGAGACAGATGGTGGTAAAGCTATTTTGTTTCCTCCAGTTGGTGGATCGTTTGGAGAAGTCCCTGGTACTGCTACGGAAAGTCCTCGGCGGCCAGTAGACGGAGAGCCAAACATACCGCCACCAGGGGAGCCAACAGAAGAGCTTCGACTCCTTCGTCGTCTGGCCGCAGTCAACAGTGGTTGGGTAGAGCTGTTGAACAAGTTGACGGCATTTGACACTGCAGCTCCAGCGGCTGTGGTTTGGGGACTCATGGAGTTTGAAGGCGGGGGACGTCGTGGAGGTGGCCACTGAAGCGCAGAATATGGAAGGTCATAGAAGTGTGCAGTTCCTCTTTCTGTAACCACCGCAATCTTTTCTCCCCGAGGCGAAGACCAATCAACATCCACAATAGTCGCAACCGTCATGCGAGTGAATCGTGCGATTTGGCGGACATGGCGTCCAAGGGAATCAGAATTCGCTGCTGCCATTGCCTTCGGGTCGAGAGCATGAGAAGCAGACGAGGAGCGTTGATGGCCGAGTGACATAGACCCCGGCGGGTGGTGCACAACCTTAAGCAAGTCCCAAATGAATAGAAGATCTCCCTTTGAACTTGCCGTCAACAGCGAAAGTCCTCCTGGCGCAAAACTCAAGAAGCTAACACCAGCCGGAGGCAAGAATGTAGCCATCGGAGGTACAGTTTCCTGCCGAGAAGATTTGTGGATATCGACAATGCTGACTAGTCGAGGTTCATGTGAATGTTGCCCAGAATACGACTGCTGAAACTGCGGCTGTGATCCACCCATTTGCTGCATCTGTCGTAGTTGCTGTCCCAATCCACTTGGCTGGGGATGTCCCCCAGGTTGCATTGAACCATTCATCTGCGCAAATCCACTCATTCCCATACCTGAGGGCATGGAGTGTGGTGGCGAGTTGCCATTTTGAGGTACGCCATTCCAGTAGCTTTGCAGCTTCTTGTATCCCGCGTCTGCCGCCCATTTGGCTCCTCGGATGACTTCTTGAGTGACTTCTCTAGCCATCCTATTCAGGAAAGCTTCATCTTCGAGAGAAACAGCGACTGAAATTGCGGGCTGAGAAGGAGGAGCGGAGGTCATGACAGAAGAAGAAACGATAGGAACACCGACTTCCCCACCGGCAGAGAAAGAACCTGTAGATGCTGGGCAATACGCGAGCCATCGGTCTGACAAGGAAAAGACAGGAGTGCCGACGGAGGATATTCCAAAAGTTCCTCCACTCAAACCCAGACCAGTGGCACCGTCGCTTGAGAAATTCTGACCGGATGGGTATTGTATGGAAGTCCACACCTTCTCCAAACACTTCCACTCTGCGGTTTGTTGGGTCTGCACCCCTCGTTTCCCGCCGTTCGAACCGGCTTCGATTCCAAATACATAAAGCTCGCCACTGGAACCAACGCCCACTACGATTCTATCGCCAGAGACTTGAACCCGTAAGTTACCCCAGACCGGAGGAGGAGCATGGATTCCAAATCCTATGTCTGCAATGGGTATCAAAGGGCTTGTAAATAGTTTGCACAGTCGAGTCCTAGCGGACAAACTCCAAACTTCAACGGTTGTTTGCCAATCCGAAGCTAAATCGCCGTTCTGTGAGCTCCGATGCGAGGCAGATGTTTCCGGCCGAGACGGAGGAGAAGTGGAGTAAGGTGAGTCAACTTCAAGCAGAATCGTTGGCCCGTTATCTGCGTCACTACCAGGCTCCTGAATAACTGGCGAATGCACAGTCAAGCATATGAGTGGCCTATATGCTGCCAGTGGATCGTTAAGTGGTGGATTGGGAAGGATCTACGGAAAGCCTTCTTAGCAACCCGGGTTCAACCCCCCCAAAACAGGGCTCTACAGGTTTCTGGGCATACCTTGGCACCTTTCACGCTCCCCTTCAGCCCTTCCAGCCTACCGATCTGTTCAACTGTGCTTCTACCGACGCGCCAAATATCTACCCCTCCATCGTAGCCGAGACAGACAACATTGTCTCCGCCCGCACCGTTTCCTCCAGCGACTCGTGCGTTGGTCCCAGTCCAACCAAGTTCATCTACTGTTGCGAGTTCACACGCAAAACGACTTTCTCCGGGTTGCAGATGCGCACCGCCATTTAGTTGTGCATTGGGTGAACCATGCGGATAGCGCTGGGTGGAGTTATAGTAGGTACCTGCACTGCCATATGGCCCCGAATACTGCTCCTCGAATCCCGCATAACCCCTAACTTGACGAGGCGCGCTGAATCCTCCACCAGAAGAATACGATGCTGGAGCACTCGGTGGTGGTGAGGGGCCTCCACTTAGACCTACGCCGCCGGACGCTGACCCGAGACTGTTTGGGGCAACCGAAGATGGAGAAGAACCCGCAATAAACGTGGGGAAGGGTATCGAGCGGGATATAAGCTCGCTTGGATTCTGGAGCGCGGAAAGGAGGGGAGAAGTTGTATTGGAAAGATGCGGCGACTTTGGGTTTCGGAGGTTACTGGACATAACACGACGCGTCAGTTTAGGTCTAGAGAACTGAGGAAAATCCATTTTGTACGCTCAACGGTGGGGGGGAATATGAATCAGAGGAAAATGAGTTTGTATGGGGCTCGAGCCAGTATGAGTCAAACACGGGAGGGAAGCTGGAAAAGAGGTGCGGGCGGACGGGGTGCACGGACTACTCCCTTGGGTAAATTCTGGGCCTAGACGAAACGAAGGAAGCTCCAGCAGCTCCAGATATTGTGATAGCGGTATTCTGGCCGATCGGGGCAGTCGCAGTTAATGCGAGAGACGAAGGCAACGGGTCTCGACGTTGACGGGAGTTTCTGTAGTGTTCGCTGAAGGCGGGCATGCAGTCAGATGTGTATTGCGCTGAGTATGATGGGTCCCTTCAAGCTCTCCGTCCCTGCGAGCTTGTTTAGAGCGAAAAGCGAGGACCGGACGGAGCGAAGATGAGGCTGCGACTGTGGTGACAGAGCAAGCGCGAATTGAATTTGGTATAGACGTGGAGATAGCAGTAGTGGCAGCAATGAGGCGGTGGAGCTGTTTTAGTGTTCACGATGATCGAAGTTTGTGTTTTTGGCTTGGGTTAGAAAAGTCCAGAGGAACAAGAGCAAAAGGGGTGGAGAAGAAGGGAGCTGGGGGGTTGCTATGGGGAGCTCGGCAGGAAAGCGGGGAGCTCAGTTGGATGGTGGATATGACTTGACTGGAGATTGCCGTCTGGACTGGAACAGGATAAACGTACCCATACGTTTTAGTGCGTGTCGCAGGAGTAGCTTCAAGTCAGTGTTCAGGTGGGGGACCGCGTCCAACAGGGAAGCGAGTTGTTGTCAACCGCCCAGCCCAACAGCAGCAGCCACCACCAACTTGCGATGTAGGCACGGGAATGGGGGGGAGGGATTGCAGGTGGCCCCGCATGCAATAATACAGGGGCGATCTCGATGATTGCTGATGATGATGACGATGATGTGATACAGATGTTACCTTCTCTTCTCTTCTCACCTGCAGCAGTCACGAGAAGATTAGGTGCGAAGATACGGTGCCGGTACTCGGTGGCTCTTTTTTTCTCTCTATCGCTGCTGCTGCTGCTGCTGCTATCTCCAGCCATGATACCCGTGTTTCTAGACTAGAGCCCTTAGAGCACAGCACCGGTACCTCCTCCCTAATCCATGAGTGATTTTGGGGCGGCTGTCGCTGGTTCCCTTCAAGTCGGAATGGAAATAGACGGAATGTGCTCAGCCTATAAATACTGGACTGTATGATGCGTCCTCTACTCTGCGCCGCTGTAACACTACGGTACATGTACTGCTACCAATATGCTCGGTACGCTGCTCGCAGTGTTTTGCCTGCGACGCTGCAACGACAAACAGATGACGATGAGTCAGGTGTTGACCCCGCTCAAAACAGGTGTCTGTTGCCGCTGGGCTCCCGAAATGTCGTAGTGTTGCGCTTCCTCAGAGCCTCATCTTGCGGCTCTCAGGTTACAAGTAGATTCATCAGTGCCGAGTACCTCTCCCCAATGTCGATTTTACGTGAAGCAAACACAACTTCTACTGCCAGCTGTTGTCCTTCTGCCTCATCTGCCATTCATGCTGAGAAGGCCACAACAGCGCCCTTCCTAAACCCACTGCTCCACACACACCCCAACAGCAACACAGGTTGAGAGAGAGAAGAGAATGGCTGCACAGATCAACCCAAAGTCCCGCGGGCGATTCATTCTAAATAACCACATCCTCTTGGAGTCTATCATCACGGAGCTTCCTGAACTTTCCGACATTATCTCGCTGTCGTGCGTCTCCAATCAGATCAACTACCACATCCGGCATATCTTTCCGCTGGAGGTCCGCAAGCTATCGCTGACCACTATCCCCGCTACAACCGACGCTCGGCTTCTCGCCGTCTTCAACCGACATTTGCAGGATGAGAAGGGATTCAAGCAGCGCAAGAGCATTTTGGACGGTGGCGGAACCATCACTGTGGGAGGGGGTGGAACCCTCGGTGCCCCGTATTCCGGCTCGTTCAGGAATCTGTCCGACGTTGATCTATCTGGAACACTCATCTCTACTTTCACCGTCAAGGTTCTCATTGCTGCTACTACCGGAGGGAAGGTCCCTGGCTTGACTGTGCCGCCGAGCCAGGCGTTTTACAAGGACTTTATGCGCGTGGTCCCTCTCACCCCAGAGGAGGCGTGGCATAGCCATGACCTGCGCTTGCTGAAGGAACAGGGGTTGCGATTGACAAGGTTATCGGTCAAGAATTGTCAGAATGTTAACGTATCCAAGCTTATCTTCTTCCTCCGACGAGTCCTCGCCGCTGCCACACAGGAAGCAAAGATCCAGGTGCGTAGCTCAACGGGAAGAAAAATGGATGTCTAATAATACTTCACAGCGTAACCAAGCTACGGCCAATAACAACAACGGCAATAACGCCGGGGGCGGCAATCACCACATCCCAGAGCCACTCCAACACCTGGGACTTCTCGAAGAAGACATCACAGCTACTCCAGGTCCATTACCGGGGACCGTCGACGAACTTGCAGAGTATGGACTACCGTGCTTCTCACTGCGCACGCTGGAAGTAGCTGGCGTCGATGGTCTCCAGTTCTCGAAAAAAGACGAGTTTATACTTTTCAGGAACCTAGCTAGTCTGAACACGATCGCCGGATGCCTCGGGCTTGAGATCGACGTGAAGTTCTGCCAGGGGGCAGGCTGCGCCCTAGGCGTCCTGGAGGATCCCGACAGCTCGGATTACTGTATAGGAGATGGCGAGCATCATCGTGACAGCTACAAGCGCCCGCTTCCCTATCTCCCAGGCGAACGCTTCCTAGTCGACCCTGCTTCTGGCCGTATCTTCCGCATTCCAAAGCACTGCCTTCCTCAGGCTCCTGGCACGCAGCAGCAGCAGCAGCAGCAACCTCCACAGCCCCCGCAGAATCAGCCTCCCCCACCACCACCACCACCACCACCAGGAATAAATCTTGCACCACCAGCGAACCCTCCCCAGCCAAACACCCATGGGTTTCCCCAGCACATCCTCCACATCATGCAGCAGCACCACCACCAGCTCCAGCAAAACCATCAATACCAAGTAGCACTTCAACAAAACCAGCAATACCATCACCTGATGAACCAAGTGCCCCCACCCGCTGCACCCCCTCCCCCTCCTCCTCCTCCAGCGGCAATCATCCCTCAACAGCCAGGAATCGCAATGATGAGACGTGTACGCATGGAACCAGATTCATCGGAGCGACAGGGACGACAAGTCCGCCGCGTGGCAATGTTGAATGGACCGAGGGGACTCTGCGAAGGGTGTGGGCGTGAGCTGTGGCTCTGTGAAACCTGCAATACATTCTGGGTGCTATACTGCGGTGGGTGTGCGGCTAGAAATCCCACGGGGGCTCGTGAGCACCAGCAACGGCGGGATGAGGATGTCGATGTCGTGTGAATCATCCATCATCATCTGGTCTGCGGGGGGCGTTTCAGATTTGAGATTTCTATTTTTTTCAAGGAAAAACGGGTTTTATTGCATTGTGTTTTTGATGGGTTGCATGTGGGTTAAACGTTAAAAGGAATGGTTTCTTTAAATAACTTCCAAGGTTTTGTTTTTTTGTTTTTACTCTCTACTGGCATGTACGTTTAATGCATGCATATAACTTGTATGTGGGTAGAAACGTTGCCCTTCCCTGCCCGTTTCTGTAGGTAATCGATCGTGGATTCGATTCAATCGGCCGTGGATGGTCTTAAAACAAGAAGCGTGTTTACATTTTGTTTGGTTCCAACATGGTTGGTGGGGGAATGACCGTTTCAATATGTACGGACAACTCACAACTCACGATATGTTAAATGCAATGCCGACTATCTACCCCATTTGCGGCCACCACTCAACTCAGCCCACCATGCAGCACAGGTACAGGTAAGCACGGATAGGGCTGCTGTATGGTAGATCACCCACCATATCCGCACCGCACCACCGCACCATATTTGACACGTACATCCTGCCGGAACCGGAACCGGGAGATAAGAACAGCGAAACGGAGCGAGTGATGGTGGATGCTCATCGCAATGTACGAGTACAAGTTAGTACTCACTGGGAATGAGATGCTGGGAGTGAGGTCGGGAGTCGTTCTCTACTGCGGCCACTAGACTACAATGTGCAGTGTCTCCTATCGAGCCGAGCAAACGAACGAGAGAAGGAACGTATAGCCGCCCCGCCCCCGCCGCCGTTATCGATACTGTAGAATCTGACGGTATCCAGTTTATTTGTTAGCGCCACAGGTTGTACTCAGTGCTGAAGTTTGGAGAAGCAACAGCATAAGCCACCGTCATGCATCTTTCGCCGGTAATGCGGTAGAGAAGTGTACATCCTGTTGCTTCTGTAAACCCTAGCAACGAGTATATGCGACCCCAATGCAGTCTTCTATTCGCCCTGAGGTCTTGGATGTGGATCGGGCGTCCTGCAGCGCTACAAATTAAAAACCGGATATCGTCAGATTCTACGGTACCTACTTAGTACTCACGCAGAAGTTGAGATACTGAGAGCCGTTCACTACCTACTGCGGCCACAAAACTACAGTAGCCGCATCAGATTAATTGTCCTCTCCTATCGAATATTTTTACCTTGCAAGCTCTCTCGCTCGCTTGGGAACGTATAGCCGCCCCCGCCGCTGCCGTTATCGATAGAAGGCAAATCTAGTCCGATCCAATCGGACATGCATGTACGGTAGCATCTGCCGGAATTCGCGAAAGGGAACGATCGAACTTCAGGAATCTCGAAGCTATCTATAACATCCGCATCCGGCTTCATTTGTCGCATCGTATTTATTTCATCCGACCCTATGCATTTCGGGACAAGGTAGCGGATTCGAATTCCGAGATACTGGGAGATATGATAGAAGCTTGGAATGATTATGACATTTTTGGTTTACGCACACACACAGGAACCCTGGCGGGCTTCTGCGCAGCGAAAAAAAGAAAGCGTCCTAGACATGGTACCGGTATCTCAACATATGCTGCTGTACATATGTGAGTTTAGGGCGGATGGCGCCACCACACCGCCATCGTGGCGAATTCTGGACATGTTATTCGCCCCCTGAATTAGGTACGAGAGGAATGTTATATTTTTTTCGGGGATGGGAGTAAGGTAAGGACTACGATTGATTGGTTATGATTGAGTACGTGAGTTCGCCTTCTCGTGGCGTAAGTGTTGTATTTGTCCGCCGGCGCATTGACACACCTGGGATTAAGGACTACAGACTTGATGGTTGTGATACACCGTGACACATCATGAGCATCACTTCAACGGCGTAGCATCACATCGATCTGTCTGGAAACCACGAATCGAATTCGCGAAGCCCTGGGTCCGCATGTAGCCATGGGCTCACTTCCATTTTATACCCCTGCAAGAAGGACATGTATTCATGGTTCCGGTGGCAGGGTGTTGTGTTCCTCCAACCTGTCACGGCTGAACTTCATATGCTACAAATACTATAAACAAACCATCTCTATGGACGAGTTGAAGGGGTGACCAGCCGAACTCGAGTTGGTTCGAATCTAGCCGAGTGATAGGTAGAGTACCTACCTTCCTAGTAAAATAGGAATGCCAGCTGCAGTGGTGAGGCGCCGGGAGCAGCGGCTTCTCCGCTCACTGATGGGGATGTTTTAATGACTCATTAATCAAGAAATCGACTTTGCAAATCTGAGCTGAAAATTGACGGCTGGTAGATCAAACTCGGGACTTGGTTTTTCCAATTGCAATTGGCTGGTTCGTCAAGATATCCTTCGCTGAACTACCACCATCACGTAATGAACTCGAAATCTGAGTCCTTCATCCTTGGTGAAAGAGAGATTAGACCGGAGGGAAAGAAAGAGATGAAGAAAAAAAAAAAGAAGTAAACTCTGTACAAGGAACTAGATAATACAAGAAGTAGATGGTGAGCTGTGTATTGATAGAAATCGCAGCTGCATTGGTTGTGAAGTAGCGGTGACATGATGGACCACAGAAGATGGACAAAGCTTGTCCGAACGGGAGAGTTTTGACTTCCTGTTGCTGTATACACCGGCTGAGTTGTTAACTGAATGGAGAGTTGACTTCTTGATAAATAAGCCGGCTTGTTTGTAAAGCCGTGTACTCGCCAAATTTTCAAGTTCCCAGCCAAGGGTTAGGGTTTACCGGCTAAATTGGGTGTTAAACCCTAACCCGTGGCTGGGAACTTGAAAATTTGGCGAGTAAGCCGATAACGATACAGAGTCTGAACGAATGAAGTATGGCATGTACCCAGCTTCGAACCTGAGCCTTGAGCGTTTAGAGAGCGATAGTTTTTAAGCCTGGGGCGTTTTGGGCGCCGTGGGGTTTCGGGTGCTGGTGTTTGTTGCACCGTGCCTGTCAGCTCTTGAAATTGCAATGACCTCTACCATGTTGTACAAAACCTGAGCCAGATCTCGAAGGAAAAAGCAAGGCAAAAGAGTGACTGCAGGTTTGGAGACCGCGGTCTAGCGTTTGTAGCGCTACGAGGTTTTAAGCCTGGGATGTTTGGAACGCCGTGAGGTTTCGAACCCGGTGTTTACAGCACCTGGCCAGCTGGAGTTTATTGCACCATGATGGTTAAGCTAAACCATCAGCACTTGAATATGCAGCGGTTTTTACCATTCTGTACTGGATCTAAGCCAGGATTTCAAAGAACAATGCAAAAGAATGACCGCTTTAGGTTTTCATCCGGTAGGATGACGTTTGCAGCGCCATGAGGTTTTCAGCCTAGGTCGTGTTCTGACGTTTGGAGCGTCATGAGGTTTCGAACCCCAGTGTTTACAGCACCGGGGCCTGCTGGTGTTTGAAGCACCACACCGGCTAAGCTAAGCTACCAGCTCTCGGATATGTTACCATCTTAAAACTCGGGTTTTTCGCGAGCCTGTTTTCTTAACTTGAGAAAACGAGTTCTTCTTGCCTCAAGTCGAGTTTATTCGACCCGTTCTTGAAATCGGTGCCCATCACTACTATTGCCTCCATAGCTGCCATACATTTGAATCTCAATTTCTGCTACCCTTAATTTCCCATTAATAAAACACCCACAGAAGCTGTCCCCCGTTCTTCTCTCTACGTGACAATGGTAGGTGTGAGAAACAATGTCGACGTCCTCGAATCGATTCCGTAACCTCCTCCTCCCCCTCCTCCAAACATCCACGAAAGAACATCTTCATGCCTTCAAATGGCAGATCCGTATCAGTCGTCCTCGAGCTAGAATTGATGTTTGATTCACATTCATATGGATTTAATTCGGTTTCACTTGGAGAGTGGCATGGGGAATCAATACATTATAACGGACAGGCGAGTTTGGGCCAACCCCACGCGGTTAAATTTAAGTGATGATTTGTGCAGTATTTGTTTGGATGTTTCTGCTCGATTTCTTCAATACCGTTTGGTACAAACAGGTGTTCACCTGTAAGCCTATAGGCTCCAGACCTCTGATTCAAAACAAACCAAAAAAGTAAACATAGGTGCTGTAAACACCGGCCGCGGAGTTCGAAACCTCCAAGTCAAAAGCGCTCTAAACATCAGAACACGCTCTACAAACGCCAGACCACGGGTTTCAACCCTCCAGTGATCACTCTTTTGCCCTGGTTTTGTTCTTCAAGATCCAGCTTTTGTCTTGAATATGATGGCGGAAATAATTGTATATGCAAGAGCTGATAACTTAGCTTATCGGGTGCAATAAACACCAGGTGCTGCAAACACCGGGGTTCGAAACCTCACAGCGCTATAAACGCCAGATTGTTCAAGTGCTATAAACACTGGGGTTGGAAACCTCATGGCTCAAAACTTCATCGCTGGCGCTCTAAACGCCAGAACACATCTAGGCTCAAAACCTCATGGAGCTACAAACGCTACTATAGACTATGGGTTTCAAGCCTGCAGTTTGCGTGTTTTTGCCCTTCGACATCCAGCTACCGTGTTGTACTAGTATTCCCATAAGGTCTGAAGGCCCGCCGAATCTCAGACTCGGATATCAGAAATTGAGCAAGTTTCAGGTCTCGAATCTGGGGGATGGGTTGGTACGCTACCCTACTCTACTCCCAGATCACTGTCCCAGAATCTCGGATCCTAAAATTATCTTTTGATGCTGTTAACATGTGACCGCCGTGGAGCGAGGCCAAAAATTCTTACGGGAAGTAATCCAATATTCCGTGTATGTACTAGCTTGTCAAAAGTATCCAAATAATCTACCAATGAAATCTGATGAGGTGGAATTGGCCGAGCAAGAACGTTCATATCACCACAAGAAATTCATTGTTCTCATCCTGCTGCAAAGTAAACCTAGCCCACCTCACGTGCTTATCACATGTAGCAAAAACGCAGTACGGGGCTGGCTATCGATTGCAGCTGCAAGTATCGATTGGCGCGTGCTTCTTGAGAGTACAATCACGCGGAAAAAGTTAGGAAACGCTTCTGAACGAACTCATTAGTAATCGCCGAAAGTATGCTCAGATCAGCTCTCGTTTGCCAGATTTTTCACTGAGCGAGCTTGTGAAAGAGAATACGAGAGCACTCAGGATCCTGGTTCTGAGTCCTGACCATGTACTCTACCGCCTCAAGAGAGTACAGGGCCGACCCTGCGGCGGATTCAGGTTGCCCGCTCGCCAGCACATACCAGTATTAGGTGTTTTCCACAGAAACGTGGTTGAATTTCCCCAATACCAAATCTATGGTAGAGGCCCAGAAAAATCTGGATCAGGAAGTCCAAGCCTGCAGAATTTCGTTGGAAGGACGAGGCTGCAGCTGCCCCTTGCGTTTATTGTTTTGGCCATGGATGTCTCCGACCGGCCAGTTTCTGCAGCTGAATTAGGAGAAAATTCCACAAATCCCAACAGTGTGGAACCTCAAAAAGGTGGGTTGGGAACCCATCGAAAACGTCCCAGACCATCCACGATTGACCTCTGTTTTGACCCTCAACTGAAGCTACCACCACCACTTTTTGTATTAACTACCTATCTCAAACTCACCATTGCATCAATCAATTATACCTCGATTTGGGACTACTCCTCTGTTCGGACATGAGTGGCAGAAAGAACTCTGCAAGGGGGTAAGCTCTTCCAACACTAGGCTCTGACTACTACTGATCAATTGCAAGTGTTTGCCGTGCATTTAATAGTCCAACGGGGTGCAAGTACGGGGACAAGTGTAAGTACTCTCACGGTAACGAATCCTCTTCGCCAGCTACTCCGGCGCGACGAAGAGGAGCCAGGAATGATGCTTCACCAGCTACTCCAGTGCAACGCAGAGGGGCCAGGAATGAAACCTCTTCGCCAGCTACTCTAGCACAATCTGCGACCACCGCTGCCGTCGGTGCCCAACCTTCTACGCCAAATCCACAGCGCTACGATCGCGATTGGTTCCGGTCACTGTCAAGACCCACTGCCATGTTGGCCAACGAGTTGGCCAAAGCAATCAACAAAGGCCTTGAAATCATCGAATCTGGCGATGCGGACCCAAGACAATCCGTAATCAAGGACCTTGGAAACGAAAAGGGCCTTCAGTGGATCGTGAGAGTATTAGAATCAAACTTTTCCGTGCGACCCGCGGCCGGCGGTCAGGTGCTCGACTTCCAGACACATCTCATCCCATTTTTACGACTGATTTCGCATGAGGATATAATGACTTCCCTAGTGCTCGAAAATGCGATCGGGACCATTTACAACATCGTTTATGGCATGAACGGGCGACGAGGCATTATGTTCTTTGAGAAGGCCTTGGGGTACCTCAAGCAAGCAATGTCGGATTCCGATATGAAAACCAAGTGCGAGCAGGGCATCTTTGTGATTTCTGCAACGTTGTTCAACACCATCAATCTCAACCAAGATGCAGCAGTCCAAGTCAGATTCAAGGATATCGCCACTTCTCTCAACGTTTGCCTCGATGAATTTCCGGTTGCGAGGAGGGGCAGTCTCGCCCTGCGGTCAGCGGAACGAAATATACAGAGGATCAAAGAGCGTTTGCGCATGGGCGACACCATCCCCTATATGGCCTACCAAGACGCCGCTACATCATTCCCTGAATTCCAAATGCAGGTTGATCCACCGGGTGATTTATCACTCAAGGGCCCTCGTCATGACAATGATTTCGCATCCATCGACAATATCAAAATTCTTCCAACCACTGGAGAGATAAAGTCGGATCGAGCAGAGTTCCTGCCGCTAAAGAACAAGGAAACATCGCACCACGAGACAGGAATCTACAGAATACTTGACTCACAATTTCGACTTCTAAGGGAAGATACGGCAGGACTCCTACGGGATGCCGTATGTGCGCTCGAGAGGTGCTGGCAAGAGTTAGTCCACGGAAACGACAGGTCCAAAAAGCTCAAATTCTTACGGAAAATCGATGCAAAGATCAGCATATTTGAGCAGGTCTACATCGAAGGACTGAGGTTCGACCGTCGAAAGGGCCTAGTTATTGATGCTTCGTTTACTCAACCAGCTGCAGTGTCGCAGATGAAGCCAGCCGAGAGAGAACAGTGGTGGACTACGTCGAAGGATCTTCAGATTGGAAGCCTGATTGCTTTAGTCGATGATACATTGGACACAGTTTTTCTGTTGGTTAACGGGAGAGAAGTCTTCACGCCTCGTCCGGTAGAAGATCGGGATCCATTAGGGGAATTTGATGTTGAAAATGAGCCGGGACTGAAAGACTTGGCTGGGAATGCAAAGAGAGCACTCATATCCCTCACCCCGGTTGATCCTAACTCCGAGCCTGACCAGGCGAGGCTTATTGCACTTGCTCAACAGGTTACTCCAGGAGAAGCCGCACTCGTCGAGTTCCCTGGAACGGTATATGCATCATTTGAACCAGTCCTTAAGTGCCTGCAGACACTCCATAAACAACCAGATCTCCCTTTCACCACATGGCTTGCACCGATTGCTGGAACCCAATACCAGACCAGTAACGGATTAGTGGAAATTCCTCCGCCTCTGTACATGTCGACGTCCCAGGGGCGTACTGCGACTTTGGATCTTCGTTGCATTACGAATAACAAGGTTCCGCTGTCGCATTCGGTGGATCGACCCGTCACAGTCAGAGATTTGGAGCGACATACTACTCTTGACCGAGGCCAATGCGAGAGCTTGATCATGAGCTTGAACCATGAGCTGGCGCTTGTCCAGGGTCCGCCTGGGACTGGGAAAAGTTATGTTGGCAATAAGCTTGTGCAGATATTGCTGGCCAATAGAGACAAACTCAAGATAGGGCCGATCATCTGTGTTTGCGTACGCTTTTCTATCTTCTTGCAAATTGTCGACTTGAATGGAACCAATGCTTACAGGTCGTTTTCGTAGTACACGAATCATGCTCTCGATCAATTTTTGGAACATATTCTCGACTCTGGGGAGACAAAAGTCATTCGATTAGGATCTCGGTCAAAGTCGGCTCGGTTGGCCGAACTTACTCTCTGGAAAATACGGGGTGGAATGAAGCCCACCAAAGTCGAGCAGAAAAATAAATGGGACTGTCATCGGGCTATTGATGAAGTCGAAGAGAATTTGGGTATGTTGCTTAGCCAATGTTCACGGCCGTGCACATTTTCCGATATTGCACAATATCTGGAGACTTTCCACAAGCCACAGCACGACCTCTTGTTCGCGGGTGCAAAGGAGTTGAAGACGTTAGATGAAGATGGATTTGAACTTGTCAGCAGAACAACAAAGTATGACCTCTTCAAACTATGGGAAGACGGGAAAAGCCCGCGTGGGCGCTATTCGCATCCGCGGCGAACCAACCGGAAACTCGCTCAGCTGCAAGAGCAATGCTACGATTACTGGCAAACTTCCCATCGCGAGCGACAGACTCTAAAATCTCATTGGGAGGAATCCATCAACGATTCCCGTCGTCTGGAGCTTCTGACACATATGGAAGAGTGGACCAAGCAGAATCATCTTCTTGAGACGCAACGAAAGGAATCAGACAAAAGATGTCTTGAACAAGCACATGTCATTGGGGCTACTACGACAGGACTAGCAACCAACGCGGAGCTACTTCGAAGTCTTTCGGCGAAAGTTTTAGTTTGTGAGGAAGCTGCAGAAGTGCTAGAGGCACATCTTATCACCGCTATGCTGCCCTCAGTACAGCATGCCATTTTGATAGGTGACCATCTCCAATTGCGTCCTCAGATTTCTAGATATGAGCTCTCCATGGAGAGTGAGCAGGGGAAAAAATATGGCTTGGATGAGTCACTTTTTGAGCGACTTGCAAACGAAGAATATTCTGGGGCAAAAATACCAATTGCGAAGCTGAACGTTCAACGTCGAATGCATCCCTCTATTGCCTCATTGGTCCGGGATACTCTGTATCCACATCTTCAGGATCACCCTGATACGATAAAACATCCGGAAGTTGCGGGAATGCGAAAGAGACTTTACTGGCTGGATCATACTAAGCATGAAGATTCTAGTGCTAAGGATGGCCCATTGCAAACCTCAAAATGTAACGAATATGAGGCCAACATGGTAGTTTCACTGGTACGACATCTATCAAGACAGGGTCCATACACTGGAAAGGACGATATTGCCGTAATCACACCGTACCTGGGACAACTACGAAAGCTCAGAAAGAAGTTTTCTAGGACATATGATCTTGTCATCGGTGACAAAGACTTGGAAGACATTGCAACGGCCGAAGAACTTGAAGGTGAAGCAGGTCTAGACACGCCAGCTTTTCCGACCGGAGAAGCGAAGCAAGGTTGTCTTTTGGACGGAATACGAATTGCAACGGTAGACAATTTCCAAGTGAGTTGCTTCTGCTACATTCATTGTTAGAGTAAAATCTAAACGTTGCAGGGAGAGGAAGCTAAGGTGATAATTGTATCCCTGGTTCGAAGCAATGAGGAACGGCGTTGCGGTTTTTTGAAGACCAGCAATCGAATCAATGTACTTCTTAGGTTAGCCCCTCATCTTGTGTTATGGAACTTGACTCACGTATATTTCGCAGCCGTGCTCAACACGGAATGTACATCATTGGAGATTCGCAAACCTCGCGTGGCATTCGCATGTGGTCAGACGTTATAGGAATACTTCAAAAGAATGACAACATCGGTCCAGCATTACCACTAATATGTTCTCGACACCCAAACACGCCAATAAATGTCTCCAGTCCTGACGACTTTGCAAGGTTTTCACCAGAGGGCGGCTGCGCTGAAAGATGCAATAAACGACTCAGGAAATGTGGACATGCTTGTGTGATGAAGTGCCACTCGGAACAGCTCCATGCGATGTATTCCCACATTCCCGTGCCGCTCAGTTTATCCTTCAGACGCTAACTACGGCACAGTGTCAAATGTGACGAAGATTGCACGAAATCGTTTTCTCATTGCGACCACTCTTGCCCCAAGAGGTGCTGGCAGGATTGTGGGGGGTGTCAAGTTCGGATCACCACCAATATCACTCTTCCCTGCGGCCATAGTCCAAAAAGTCTCGCCTGTCATGAAACTATCGACATTTCCAAAGTAAAATGCCGGAAAACAGTTACCAGACTACTTCCGGATTGCGGTCACCAGGCAACTGTCGAATGTCACGTTGACATAAACACCTATCGCTGCAAGAGCGAATGCGGCTCACCCCTTGAATGTGGGCATTTTTGTAAACGAAAATGCACGGACTGCAGAAAGAAAGACAAGGTTTCGAATGCCATTATTGTGGACCACAAGAAGTGCATTGTGCTTTGCGGAAGGTCCTACACTACTTGCAACCACTCTTGCAAAAAGCCTTGCCACCCTGACACACCATGCTCACTCTGCGAGATGCCATGCGAGGTCCACTGTACACATTCTCGATGTCCAAACAAATGTTACCAGCCCTGTCCTCCCTGTCAGGAACTCTGTGCGTGGTCGTGCCAGCACAGAAAGCAGGGTTGTAACATGCCCTGTGCGGTACCGTGTGATTTGATTCCTTGTTCTGTTCGCTGCGAAAAGACCATTCCAGAGTGCGGCCATAGATGTCCCAGTATCTGTGGGGAAGTCTGTCCCGGCAAGGACCGATGTCAGCAATGCGCCAAGAACGATATCCTCGACCGAGTGCTCGATCTTATCATGTTCACGACGTACCGCGAAGCCAATCTTGATGAAGATCCGGTTATCTTTCTCTCCTGCGGTCACTTTTACTCGGTTGAAACTCTAGATGGGCATATGGATCTCAAGAATACCTACGTTATTGGCGAGGATGGTGCAATAATGGGACCCAAGAGTTTCGAACGATCCGAAATGAAAGGCTGTCCCGACTGTCGTGCACCATTGCGGAATATTCATCGCTATAACCGAGCGGTGAAAGGAGCCCTGTTGGATGAAGCCACCAAACGATTCGTGGCCTATGCCGGTGAGCTTCAAACCAAGCTTGTGAAAGACGTCGAAGAGAAGGAGCGTAAATTGGAAGATCTTGCAAATGAGTTTGTCTTGGCGTTCACGGAAGCAGAAGATGGTGTGCCGGTTAGCAAGTTGAATGCACGCCTCCAAGTCTACAAATCTACCGCCTCCCAAGCCTTTGACATTACTACTCGCTTTGTTCAACTCGTGTCTAAGGCAGAACAACCTTATGGGAAGGTTGCAAGCATGATTATTGATGCAAGGCGCCGGCGAAATGTTACGGCGATTTTTGACCTGGATAATACGGTAATCCAGCACGGGTTCGAACTGCGAGGTCGAAGTTTCCAGTTAAGGATCTGGTGGGCTATTCTATGGAACTTCAAGGTTTTGATAGCTAAGCTGGCGCCTGAGGCTGTGGAAGAGCAGTGGAGGATATTTGTTTCCCCAAGGCTAGAGAGGGCGAAGGAGGCCTCGACTGAGCTTATGCAGAAGGCTAAAAGCTCCAAATCCAACCGAGAGCTGGTGGAATCGATGATATATCACGCGCAATTCAGAGCGCTGGAGCTGAGCTCCTCACCAAAAAACACCATGGCAGAAGCAGACATAGCACGAGCTCTGGCTGATGAAAGAAACAATCTTATCAGGTGCTGTCGAATCATTTCCACCCAACGCTCCATCCGGTATCTTTTAGAAGATGTGGAAAAGGCGCGGGGCCTTCTTGGTGGTGTAAATTTCTATTCTTTCGTGACCTCCGAGGAAAAGAAACAGATCTACGCAGCGATGGCAACTGAGTTTCGGGGTACTGGTCACTGGTACTACTGCCAAAACGGACATCCGGTATGTGGTTTCCCTAAATTCAAGTCAAATATCGCAACCATAGTATACTGACATCTCACTGTAGTTTTCAATTGGAAACTGCGGGTTACCTCGACAGCTTGCTCGGTGTCCTGAGTGCGGTGCCCCAGTTGGGGGTGAAAATTACCAGGCCGCTGCTGGAGTTACAAGAGCGGCGGACATGGACGCAAACTTTGCTGGGTTGAGGATTTAGATGACGAAAAGAAGCATTGATCTGGTTTATGAGATTACTACTGCCTGATTTGATAGTACATGGGATTATTTCTCATCCATTGTTCCTTGGTATGTCTGTGTATGCTCATTTGGGTTTTCTTTATCATTAGCTATGGCTCTGGAAATTTGATGGAGAGTTTGGAAGGTTAGCTACCTAGTTTTGGTATGGGATGAAACGTTCAATTGACTCGGAATTAGAATCATGTTTTCTCATCCCCTAACTAACTTAACCACATCAGAACTATGGCAATCAACTCGTCCTCGCACTCCATCAAATCTGATAAGTCTTCCCTTAACCAAATCCCGAAATCGCACCCCGATCTCCTGTAGGCATCATCATCATTAACTATTATGGTTTATTCAAAACCTCGGGGTGTAGTAACTAACCTTTAGTTTCTTCCTGGTATGACTTCTTTAAACACATGTCTAGCCCCTCGAGTCCTTGAACGGATTTGTTCGGTCAACACCAAAGCTATGTCTGCGAGTTGCCGCAGCGGTCATTGATGTTCCGCAACCGGAACAGTAAGCTCGAGAAATGAATCCTGGACAAAATAGTCGTATTCCTCAAAAATGCAGCCTTCGGCTCTCTATTGTAGATAACTTCTTCTCTCGCTTTTGTAATTATAGCATTTGTGATGATCCGCTAATAGATCTGCCTGCAGTCGATGGGATTAGATGACGCCAGACCATTATTGAATGCTCGAAAGTACACACAAGATTGTCAAGTATAAATTGCTGGCTGAGAACGGTTTCCTCAAGGTCGTTAAGTTTCTTATAAAGGTGGATGTCTCGTTCTTCTGGGGCATGGTCATCTGTATTGGTAACGACGTCAGTATCAGTAGAGGGTGGTTGGATACGACGTTAGACTTACAAAACCCGCCCAAAATGCAACCCTGCCGCTCAAAAAGCTCTTCTCCCGTTGTGGCCGGTGGTGGTATTATATCGTGTGTCTCGAGCTTTGTGTCTGTACTCGCAACTGTGACTTCGCCGCCTGAGGAAGGTGGGGAGTAGTCTCCGGTGGGTGCAACGGTATTTGAAGTCATCGTGCCGAGTTTGAAGGATGTGTTTCTGGGTAACGATGACTTAAGAAGCAGGTAAAGCCGGACGTAGCTACGAGACAAGACGTCTCGAGAAGCCTTCGTAAATGAGTGATGATCTCTGATACTAGTATAGTAGAGTATCCTGCCACAGATGAAAAACTGGTAAGGGTGACGGAGACTAGAGTAGACAAAGGAAATGTTGCGAAAGTGGTGGCCTGAATATCCTCCACAGTATTATTCCGTAATAGCTACAAGATCTCGAGACCTCGAGAGAATGGCTCAAGTACATTCGTGTGGAATATCAGTTCAATTTCTCATCATCTGTGGTTCGAGTACTTGGCAGCCTGCTTCACCTGGATGGAGCTCCAACGGCACCGAAGGGGACGAACAACTCATCACCTACAACCACCTCCCCCTCCCCCCCCCAAATATCCCCAAAACCACTACACCCGGAGCGCTAGAAGCCGCAATTGCTCCCTCAGCTCCCAAGAGGAGAGCCTTAACTGCACGTTCCGCAACAACATCTACGATTTTGTCTACAATTTATACAGAAAACGTTATAAGTTAGCAAAGATAAATGCCTTATAACTAGAATACTTACTTGAAGCAAAATGCTTAGCAACACTAGAGCGGTGACTATCATATCAAAGAACCTGCCCGCAGGGTGCTTCGGATTGGGAGGTGTAGAGGAGGAGGGCGTTGACCGCATCCAGCTCGGATATAAGGCACGCGCACAGAATTAAAACTGTTGCGAAGTGTTGGGGTACGGTTTTTCCGCGGTGGATTACACACGTTAATTGTCTTATTTCAGTGTGCTTCTTGGAGAAGGTCAGTGTTGATTTGCCGGAGTCGGTCGTTGGTGTCGGCCGTTGGTGATTGTTGATTGTTTGGCCAAAGGAACGAATATCTATCGTTGAACGAAACACTGAACCGACAGATTAAGTACATCAATAATAACTGGCTCTCTGCTAAGTACTGAAGTACCGGTACTCACTTGTAGCTCGGGAGCATCATTTGTAGCTGTTCTCAAACAAAGAGGTTTGGCATCGTGTTATTTGTACCATGCGCGTGTCTTCTCTAGCTCTCGACTATGGTTATCCTCTCATCCCTCTCTCTCTCCTCTTCCGCTTACTCGGCACTCCACTTAACACACTCCACTTAACACACTCCGGCTCCCTCTGCAGCCTTCGCAATGAAAATTCCCAGCAGCAAGCTACCTACCTAGGTAGGTAAATATCACTCACCCCGCCCGCTGGTTGGTAACATGTGTCATTATAAGTGGCTCGGTCCGTTAACAAAAGCCGCCATTTAGGGCTTGTACGGACATTCCAACGAGACAGTGTTTTCCGATAGCTCAGTGTAGCTCACCCGCCGCATAATGGCGCAGACAAAATAATCTTCATTTGCCCTCGCCACGGAGACACTCCGATTGGCTGTTTCAACTTCAACATCGCCTCCCATGTATTCCGGGTACAAAATGCTTGAACTTCGTTAGTTCCATTATATCGAGTCAAAATTACCGCCGTATATGTTTTTTATAAGAATGGAACGTTTCTAGTACCCTATCCTCACCCTGGTACTTCTCTTTTAACCGTTTACAAGTAGTTCCAAGGCTTGAATATATAATTCTCTGCTGCAGCGCCGAGCTCCGAGCTCCAAGCTGTAATGAATAACCGCAACGACAGCATGCTCCTTGGCAGCGTTACCTACGGGCTCCCAAAAATGCATGGGTTGGTTACTGGGCATTCCACCGTTTGCCCTCCTGTTAGATTGAAAACCCCACATACAAAATCTGTCAGTCTATATTGGTTCTGGGGCTGAGACCAAACCAACGTGCGCGAGCGGACTTTCTTTGTGGATTTTTGGATCCAACATAGCCTGCTTGGGAGGGCGGGCGTTTTCTACTTAACTGGATATAGGCTGGCATGGTGTAACGATTCCTGCACCCCACTTTGCTGCGCCTCGACATCGCGATTATTATACCTCCTGTTGGGCTGAGCGGTTGGCAACAACTCGCTTCCCTGCTGGCTGCGGTCCCCCACCTGAATACTGAACTTGCAAGCTTGAAGCTGTCACCTCAATTCCCATGTCGCCATTTCTGGTTATCCCCTAGGACAATCCTATGGCTTTAGTTCGTCTCGCAAACCGACGATGGAGCAGCGCGGATGCTCCCGTCCAGCTCAATGGTCCCGGCAAAGCACTTCAGGACCGCGATAGTATTAGATGTCCAGGTAGGTCTATAGCAAGCCTTAGAGAGGGGTTACTCTCATATAACCATTAAATTAACACATCTCTCTACTTCGGGATAGACACCTCTATCACTGGAACAACCCCTAACACCATTTCACGGAGAAGGGACAGATTGAAAGCCCCGCTGAAAAGTATTTTTCGAAGTTCTTCACGGACCAAAGAATCCACCGATACATACCTTAATCAGGGATCCACCACCGAAACGTCCCTCCCAGCCTATGGTAGGATCGAAGATCGGTCGGATAGTTTATGGAAAAGAGCAGTTGACTCTTTGCCTCCTGATGTTATTGCTGCGCTGGGAATTGACGAACTCGATCAGTCCGACAAAGTTGAAATTCTAGACAGGGTGCTTCTCTCCGCGGAATATGCACGTAATACCTGTCTCGAGAAACGATGGAAATTTACCTGGAAAGGAGAGGCCATCGTGTTACATGATACTGCGGAGAAAATACTGGCCTGGTTGGATAAGTTTCGACAAATCGGTGATATTATTATCCAGTATGATCCGGTGCACGCAGCACTTCCCTGGGCTGGGGTCCGCTTTCTTTTAGACGTTGGTAGTCTCCTTGCATTTTCCGGGTTACTGTATACTAACTGCTACCGGTAAAGGTGGTGCTGAGTGACACTCAAAACACGGGAGCAGTTCTTATTGGTATCGAGAAGATCACACATTTAATGCCACGCTGTGCAATCTACGAAAATCTCTATATCAGAGTAAATCCCCAGCCTCACAACGTCAAGGCCATTGAAAGAGCCCTAATAGAGCTCTACGCGTCCATCTTGGTATTCCTCGTATGGTCAAGACGACATTTCGATCAGAATTTGGCCTTTCGCACCGTCCGTGGGATTTTTGCTACAGAAACAGCACAATCCCTCCTTGATTCGATTGACACGCACGATGGCACTGTTCGCAAGGAAGCAAATCTAGCCGATGCAGAATACCAGAGATTCGCGAGTCTAAACCTCGTTCAGGTGGTAACAGATCATGGGTTCCAGCTGAGGGATATCCTCGGAGAGTTGGAAAAGCCGATTTTGAGGATTGAGCTGGCAGTTACGGTCATGTACGAAGACTTGCAAGAATCAAAACGAAATACCATCCTTCAATGGCTCTCTAGCGCCCCTTACCCCCAGCACCACGAAAACGTACAGGAGGGGATTCTAGAAAATACGGGAGAATGGCTGCTGCAGCATGAAACTTTTCGCAGGTGGCAGACATCAAGTGCGTCCACTATTTTATGGTTGCATGGGATTCCCGGCGCAGGCAAGACAAAACTCACATCGGTGGTGTTGGATAGCCTGCTCAACCCCCCGACAATTGTCTCACAAAACAACGGTGAAGCTGTGGCCTATTTCTACTGCAACCGGAACGAACTGCAAAGACAGAATCCCGAGGTGATACTCAGAACCATCATCCAGCAGCTATCGTCGTACGGTAATTCAGGGTTACCAAAATGCGTTATCTCAAAGTACAAGGAGAGGAATAAGAATGGAGTTGCACTAGGTCCTCCGTTATTTCACGACAGCCTCAATCTACTAATTGAGATACTAGATATCCACTCTAGCACAGTCATCGTAATTGATGCTCTGGATGAGATTGATAGTAAATTTCGAAGGCAAGAGTTTCTCCAGGCTCTGAAGTACATCATCAGTGCATCTCAAAACTTGGTGAAGCTGTTCGTTGCGAGTAGAGACGACACCGATATTAGTCTGGCGCTCGACAATGTTCCAAATTTGTACATCAACGCGGAGGATAATAAGGATGATATTGAGCGTTTTATAAAACACGAAGTCGCTCGGTCTATCTCTCAGGGAAAATTGCTACAAGGTAGGGTGTCGGACCAGCTGAGAGAGCATATTATCTCGACGCTCATTAAGAAAGCGGGTGGAATGTATTAATCCAGCTTCCAATTTACCACCGTTTATTGTTCAGTTTCGGCTTACAACAGCAATATACAGGTTTCTGTGGGTTGCTCTGCAAATCGAATATCTTTGCGAAATGAATTTCGATTTCGAAGGTCATGATCTGGTCCCCCATCGCCTATTCCCACCCACTGATGCCTAGCAGTCTCGAAAAACCTTGGGAGACTACCCGAGACTCTAGAAGGAGCCTACTCACAGATATACAACACAATCAAAAATGGCCGGAGCCCTGAAGTAGCCAGAATTGGATTGATGTGGCTCGTTTGTGCTACTAAATTGTTGACGCCTGAAGAGTGGTCTGCTGCAGTCTCTCGAAGCGCAAGCATCATGCTTAACGAGACGATAACTGTTGATGCCGACAGTTTGCTTAAGATTTGCCACAATCTAGTTGTGTGGGATCGCCAACAAGCCGTTCTACGTTTCAGTCATTCTGGTTCGGTACAAGAGTATCTGGAAAGGAATCATTTCACGAGTGCAGATGCACATCGAATGGCTGCTGAATGCTGCCTAACTCTATTATGCGAGCCGTCTCCATGGGGCGTGGAAGATCCCATGGATGCTTCAACCTGGCATCCATTTGCCATTTATTGCATCACATTTTGGGGTAGCCATGTCCAGCAATGTGATGACGAGAGCAACATGGATTTGCCGGTTCTAAGCCTGTTGAATCGCTTTATGGGAACTTCGTTGAATCCCAGTCGTGCATACCACAAGTGGCTTGAACTCGCAATGCAAAAGCTCCACCATAGCAAGGGGAGCCCCCTTCCATTCCTATCATGGGTGTTTGACCGGGTTTCGTCTAGACCGTCAAACCCACTCATGGCAGCGGCCTATTTCGGCTTCAGCGGCGAATCCCTGATATTTTGGAATCCAGGGACTTTCGATGTTGACGCGCAAAATTCCAGAGGGGAGAGCCTACTGTTCCTTGCGGCCAGCTGCAGAAAGAAAACCGACGCCATCAAGGTTGTGAATATCCTTCTGCGCAACGGAGTCAAACTGAACTCGCCAATATATTCAGACTCTAGGAGAAACCCTCTGATGGCCGCAATCCGCAGTCAGAACGTGGAACTTGTCGATACTCTGTTCCAGCACAGAGTTGAACTAGCCAATTACCGCAACATCCTTGAAGCTGCCGCCGGTGAAGGAAGCAAACACATCATCACACATATTCTTTCGACGCACCCAAATCTCGAAATAACAGAAGATGTGTTGATAGCCGCAGCACGGAACCCATATGACTCGGAGGTCATGGAGTTACTGCTAATGCACAACTCCGACGCGGAGATTACGGAAGCCATGCTGATGCTAGCTGCATACAACACCAACGGCTACGAGCTAATAAAGCTACTGATTGAGCGAATGTCATTCATTAAGGTTTCTGAGAACATCCTGGTGGAGGCAGCGAGAAATTATACAAAGGCCGTAGAGGTGTTGAAACTACTTTTGGCTCATGATCCTCAGGCTCGGATCACGGAATCGGTTCTGATGGAAGCCGCAACAAACCCGAATGGATGCGACTTGATGCAAATGCTTCTTGAGCGAAACCCCACCGTGGAGATCACCGAAAACGTACTTATTGCGGCCGCTACAAACACCGTTCTGAGAGAGCGCGTGTTGAAACTATTACTGGCCCACAACCCACAAGCAGTAATTACTGAAAATCTACTTCGAACTGCAGCACAGCGTATATCGAACCGTGTTATGGGACTATTGCTGACGCATAACCCCAATGTTCTGGTTACTGAGGTCGTGGTATTGAGCGCCGCAGAAAACCCTCGCGGCTATCGAGTAATGCGATTACTTTTGGAAAGGAGCGACATCTATGCTACGACAGAGATTTTGGAGACGGCAAAGCGGTGTTGGTTAGATGGTGATGACGCAGGGTTGGTAGTAAGGCTTCTAGGGAAGCGAATACGTGATCCTGCGCCCAATGTGTCTCTGCCGCCACTCCCTTTGCCGCCACCTTTAGAGAGTCTCCTAGAGTCCTTCACCCTTGGACCCAGTTTGCTGGAATCTCCAGCCCCGGCTCTTGCAGATTCTCCTACGCTGGTTGCGACAATATTACCGAAGATAGATCATCCGCCGCCTGATCTATAAGCAGAAGGGAGATTGTGATAACATGATACTTGCATACACACTGAACACGCGTAAAGCTTCAACGGCCAGGATCAAGGTTTTGGGACTTGGTGAGGATGAATGACGACAGGGAGAAGAAAAAGAAAGAAGGAACCCTCCTAAAGGCGAGGGAAAAGCCGAAGCTCCATTGACAGCGGGGGGGTTGCGACGTGGTTGCGAAGGGGGCGAAATCGGTCACGGAAATGTAAGCACCCATATGTTGAGGGACGAAACCGAAGTCTTCACAAGCTCGCGCGAAGCAAAACGAAAAGTCCGGTGTATGTACGAGATTAGAGAGTTGTGGTTGAGAGTGTAAATAATCGAGATTTGGGTGAG
This sequence comes from Wilcoxina mikolae CBS 423.85, assembly GCA_014904905.1. Classification (NCBI taxonomy): domain Eukaryota; kingdom Fungi; phylum Ascomycota; class Pezizomycetes; order Pezizales; family Pyronemataceae; genus Wilcoxina; species Wilcoxina mikolae. The sequence continues at coordinate 390,114 of MU122154.1, read as the reverse complement.
ATATCCGATAAAGGTGCATGTCAAATTGACTGTACAGAGTGACGTCTTATGACTTGATATTCGGATGATCTGCTTTTAGCCCCCGATTGCAATGCAGGGGGGGTGGGTGTATCAAAAAGTTGGCTCCAAAGTAAGCATCGTGATCTGTTCATGGAGCATGATCAATGCAAGGTCATAATAGTAATCCTGTTGCGGCGTCAACGTTAGTGAACCGTCACCCAAATCCCTCTCAGATAATGTGTACCTTCTCCATCCATTGCTCCGGCAAGTTTCCTGACATAGGCTAGGCGAGTCTATCCTACTCAAGCACACAATTCTGAGGTGTCGAACCACCCAACTGCATCAGTTGGCCCATGGTAGTTTGCTATTACCAAACAAACGGCTTCTAACTAACCGGCGAAACGGCTGCGTGAGACCTGAAAGTGCAGTAGTTCCCGGGTAGAAGTTCCAAAGCAAGGGTAAGCCCTGAATCTATTGGTAAAGGTCACGGATGCTATTTCATCGCGGACAACTAGCCAGCCCTCAATTTACGAGTATTCTTGATTCCAAAAGACTTGCACTTAGCAGAGAATGCTTGGAAAGTTCAAGTTGGGGCTGTCAGGAGCTAGCTAACGCTACTAGTACACCTGTAAACAACCACCACCTCACCTCGTCGAAGTCTCCGTTCAGGGTCCCCACACCACATAGCTGCGCGTGTGTTTTGTTATCCGCTTGCATATAGAAAGGCGTGATTAGTGAGCGTATGGTGCGCTGGTGATTCGTGATTACTTATCCATTCTAGCAAAGTTATGCGCCAAGTTGAACGCCTCGGTGGGGTATGGAGCGTACGGCTACATACAATAGATTACTTTACATCCCGACCGACCCTCGGTGGATACCCTATCCGTAATGAATCAGATATGGGGTACGTAAACGTAACGGGATATAGAATTCACCCGGTGAGGTGAAATTCGAGGATTGCCAGCGGTAGGGTGTGGCATATAGTGGTGATTATTCAGGCCCTCTAGATTTTGGTTTTCTGGGATATATATGTCCAACCGACGTTACGTAAACACCGGAAATCGATCCCCTCCGCCGCCGGTGGTGATGCAAGTGACGTTGGTAAGAGAAGGTCTAGTGTGCAGTAGGCAAGGAAGTACCGGGGTATCCGCTGGAGATGACAACTTAGTGTACCCCAAGTGGCTGAGATCAGAATTTCCTGCGGTTCCCCATGTGTTTTTGGCGAGGCAAGAGCCCAAGAACAATTTGTCCGTTTTAGGGCGCCACCGCTAGGCGAGCCGAACCTGAAAGAGCCGAAAAGCATTAAAACCTCTCCGTAGTCAGCACGAGTGACGCCTCGTGCGGTACCTGAAGGCAAGAATAGACCATGTAAGACGCCGCTAATCTCGCCACCGCGAGGCGAGGAGGTTATTCTTTCCGTGGAGGACTGAAGGCTGAAGGTTGACGAAAGGAATCGTGAAGCGTTGGACGACATAATCCAGGAACTGCCTTATGAATCCACGGCTGTTGTAGGGCTGAGGATGAGTAAAGTCTTGCATCAGTCGGTTCATCCTGCCGCAAGAGATATCGTATATCAGCTCCCTTCCTCGCTTCAGGAACTCGCATGCGGGTGTTTGTTTTTTCGCTCGGTGTTTTTTTGGTTTGGGTCCATATCGCGCAAGCACACTGACGCTGGCTGGCTGCTGCTAACGTATAACCCATTCCTGATCCGCTGGGGGTGGTTCTGTCCGTGATCCATGCATGATGCACGATGTGCAGCCCTACCTGCGATCCGGAATTGTGCCGAGAGTCGAAGTGGGTGCCGCACTCCTGGAGTTCTTGAGAGAGGACTTGGAGAAAACTGAAGGTGAGAGTGACATGATGACTTATTGGCTGAGGGGGTTTCCCCCCTACCAATGCAGCTCAACGTGTTAGTAACGCCGCTTGTCGTGCGTTATGTCATCTTTTTCTTTTTATCGCAGTGCGTGCTGTGCTGTGCTGTGCTGGTCTCCTCTCCGCTCTCTCGCCCTCCCTCTCGCTCCGTGCGTCAGATCAGTGTTGTGTTTTCCAGTACGGTTGATTCCTCTCAGTAGCGGCTATTACGTTGACCCGCAGGAACGCGGCGTTAGGCAGTACCACCACCACCACCACCACCACCACCACACAGAGTCACTCCTACCCTACACTATATACTCGACCACCGCTACCACCCTCCTTCCCCTCCTTCTCTTTTCATTTTACGCACACACCAGCTTTCTCTACACCCAGCAACTGCCTATCTCCGACAATACCACCGCGTCTAGTCTCCACCCACCTCCTATCCGCGAAAGACAAACTTATCCACAAACCTCGTCTACCGCGCTCTCGGCTACCACGTCCTCCGCCGCCTCGGATCCGTCTTACCGCGCTCTCTCGAGCTAAGCTCCACTGACGCGAAAGCGCTAGGCAAGCCGCATCGCCCCGGCCGGTTGGCTTCAAATGTCGCATCGGCCATGGGAGGATACGCCCTCTCCGCGGTCCACATCATCGCCTCCTCCGCCGCCTCCACCTCCCCCGGCTGTCCTCGCTGGCATCCCTCCTCCGCCAGGTATCTACGACTACCGCCCTCCTTCCACCACCCTCCCCCCGCTCAGCATCAGCTCTCGGAATCCTAACGGCAAGCGACGGCGCTCCTCAACCACTGCACCCCCGCCAATACCTACTCCTCCATCCCCGCCGCGCTCACGAAACCCCAACACCTCGCGCTCCTTCCCATCCCTAAACTACACTAACCACTCCCGCCGCTTCAAGTACCCAACCGCCTCTTCCCTCGCCCCACTAGTCGCCCAAATCTACAACGCTGTCCTCAACCCCGCGCCGGGAACCCCAAAAACTACCCTTCCGGACCTCCCCACCCTCGACGACATCGGAACATGTCTCGAAACCGTCCTATACGCACTTCCCCGAACTAAATCCGCTTCTGCGACAACAACAACAACCCCGGGTTCTCCACCACCGCTGCCCCCAACGCCGCCGGCAAGAGACACATCGCAACTCTCCGAGGCGCTGTCGCGCTCACAAAAGCGCGCTGAAATCCTGGAGAAAAAGATGGTGACATTGGAAGCAGAGAATGATCAAACCCTTTTGGAGTGTGAGCGGCTACAGAATAGTATTGAGATACTTGAGAAGACGGCGGGGGAGCTACGGATGGAGCGTGATGAGGCGAGGAGGGAGTTGAGGGTTAGTGGGGATCAGTGGGGGAGGATTGTGGGGAATGCGGCAAAGTTGGAGAGAGGTCTGTGGTTGGAGGTTAAGAGGGGGAGAGAACGTGATGGTGGGAGCGCTGAAGACGCTACAGCGCCGGCGTGTAAGCAGTGTGTGTGTCTAAGGAAGAGGGTGGATGCGTTGGAGGGTGTGCTGGAGGATGTGAAATTGGGTGGTGCGGAAATGGGGAGACTTGTGCAGAGGCTGGGGGCGCTGGGGCAGCAGGTGGAGGGGGAGGTGGCGAGAGGGTTGGCGGCTGGTGGGGCTTGTGGGGGGAAGGGTTATAGTGGTGATAGTGGTGGGAAAGGAGTGCGAGAGCGATTGAGTGTAGGGCCGGTAGATTCTGGAGGGGGAGTACGACGTGGAGTTGGATTGGGAGTGGAAGTGATACCACCGCTGCCACCCCCAAACCCTAATGACTCCTCCGTTTGTAGTGCAACTAATCTGCGATGACAATATCTACAGCCATATACTTTATTTTATTCTATCTATCTGGGTTTTGGCGTTCTGTGGTTTCGTTTTTGTGGGTTTTTTTTCATGCGATTTTGTTTATTGTTTATACCTGGAGAAGTTTTTCTAATTGCATCTTTTTATATCTTGGTTTAAGCATAAAGTCAATCATCATGGGCCTCGATGTGTACCTATCTCCCCCTTTACCTCAACTCCGCCCCCATCCTGTACCAACCCTAACCCATCCCAGCCCTACGTCACACCTCCTTCCCTTTCGCCTCCTGCCTCCCCAAATTTTCCAACCCACCACAGAATGTTCCCCAACATCGGCATCGGCGTCGACCTCCTCCACCTCCCCCGTCTCCGCTCCCTCCTCCTCGCTCGCCGTAGTACATACCTCCACCGCTTCGCGCGCAGAATCCTTACCACTTCCGAGCTCGCCACGTTCCAGACAAAACTTGAGGCCGCCGAAGATGTGGTGAGATGGCTTGGTGTTAGGTGGGTATTCTCCCTTGGGTAGGGGTTGGGCTAATAATGGTAGGTGGGCGGCGAAAGAGGCGGCGTTTAAAGCTGGGGGTGGAGGGGCGGTCGGGAGAAGGCTCGGGTGGAAGGAGGTCGAGGTTAAGTATTTTAGTTCTGGTGAGTTTACAGCGGCAGAGGGAGGAGGTGGAGGGGGAGGGGGAGGTGGGTGGGGAAAGAGGCTGATTCGGGTGCGTATAGGACAGCCGTATTTGCAACTGGAAAGAGACGGGAGGGAGGGAGTGAAGGGGGGATTGAGTATTAGCCATGATGGGGAGTATGTTGTTGCTATGGCGATGTTGCCGCCTCCTCCGACGACGGCGGGGATAATGGGGATGGTGGAGGAGATGAGGGAGAGGAGGGTGGAGGCGTAGATGGAGTGTGTAGTATAGAAGGGAGGAGAGGAGGAGTGTATTATTATTTAGATGAGATAGACGAGGGGGGAGTTGGCTAGATGTGTGTTATACATTATATATATACTTGTACTATGAGGATGTTGAAGGTCTGCGACGGTGGTATAGATTCGCGCTGTCGATGAAAGTACCCGGGGGTATGTGCAATGAATGCCCTCCGACATGTCTCCGCGAATGATGGCTAACCGGTTATCACAAACCTACACTTGAACTGGGACCACACGTATTCTACAGAACCGCTTTTCTGGCGTAGACTACAGTGATCGACCGTCGGATGACGAATACCATCCGTTGACGAATCCCATACAATGGTAAGGTTGGGTGAATCCGTTATCACGACTGTAGCCGCCAACAACAGGCGAAACTATCAGATTCGTCACTGGACGGTATTCGTCATCGGACGGTCAGTGACTGTACCTCCTAGTTCGAAAGTTCGGCTCGGAAATGGATAGAAACGAGCCGCAAACCGCTGGTGGCGTGAGAACCCTGGCGCCACCGCCGCAACACAATCTTAAGGCGCACCGATACTTTCGATGACATCCCAAAGAGCCTCCAAAGAAAGCCCGCTTGTGATTGAAACACGGAATTACTCAATTCTGGAACCACAGAAACCCGCCATCCTCGTCTATAGGCAATTCAAATTTCAAAGCGGGATCCAGTGAACATCATCGACAACGAAGGCTGGACGAAAGCGTCCAGTTTTACCTCTGCGGCGTGGGCTAGAAAAATGAAGATACAGTAGGGACAACGGCCTATCGGTTATCCCACAACACAAAGGATGGCCAAGCCCTATAGCCATAGTATCAAGAGAGAGTTGTTTGGTTCATTGTTCATTGTTCATTTGGCTCATCCGGGGTGACATCGTGCATAGGACTGGTTCCCTTTATGGTGCGTATTTAATACCGCCAAAGTTTAAGGATTCACAGATCTTCGCCCCAAAGGGTTGGGGGCCGGGGGTGGGATGTATTAACATTTCACTTCGTGCGTTCACATTCCATAAAGTTTTGATCGAGTATCAAGTTACTGGGCCGGTTTTTCCTTGGATTTGATGGTCTAATTGATTCAATGACGCGCATAGGAGTCCTAGTCATACAGCCACCTCTAAAGTACTCATGGCTTAAATTGATTGATCACATATAGTCACTCGGGCGATATCCGGTACCAATTTTCGTCACCACCATCTTCGCAGCCAGGCCTTCTCTAGGATCCGGATTCCCTCCCCTAGCGTAAGCACTGTAGGGCTCTTGTTTGTCTTTCGAGGTGCTCGGAGGGGACTGTATTGTCGCTGCACGCGTGCATATTGCTTGGGTGAAGCAAGGTAGTCACCATCTAAAAAGGAGATTATACCTCTTGCAAACAACTCTGGGATGGCAGGTTACTTGTTACAGAAGCTGCACCAGCGTTGCGCACGTGTAATGTTGACAGTTCACACAGTGAGAATATATGACACCTCTGAAAGAAAATTAATGCCTCACGTATTACCTACTCTCTTCAGACGACTACGTGGCTCGCCATACAAATTTTCATCACAGGAGCTATCCGGCCCGCCAGATAATACATAGAGTATATATATTTCTATCACCCGGAGATAAATATTCCATACCCCCCACCTCGTCCCCTAGCCGCATCCCGCGTTCCTGCATATTGCTTCACATGGGTATTTACCTTATCGTACACACATCCTGCCTCCCCACTTCAAATCCACCTCCAGATCAAGAATAAAACATCGGCAGCACACGGGGTATCCAAAAAGCCTACAAACTCCAGGTCCTGAAAAATATTATACGGAAGAACGATAATAGCGCCGTACAAACCCCCCGAACAGAACATAGACTTTAAAGGAAGGATGACGCAGCCGCGACAACCAGAGCAGCCAAGAATGGAGACACCAGTGATGATGATGGGGAAGAACCGCCAGATTGTAGTGGTTCCACAGTGGTGTTGGCAAAATTCGTGCCACAGCCTGTTCAGAGTTAGTGGGGGAGAAGGTTCAAGAGGGTGAGTGGAGCTCACCAGCGTTCATCAGCTCCGCCGCTGGTTTATAAGTGTCCGACAACGACTGTGTAGTATTTCCTGCCGGGACGCTGAAGATAGACATAGTTCTTTTCAGGCAATCGTTGCATCTATCCATTCATCCGTCTGTCAACCATAGAGCGATGAGCCTGGGCAACGGGAGAACATACGTGAACCTAGAACTTGCGGGAAGATGCGTCCCTAGCGGTAACGAGTAGACATATAGATCATCGTGATTCTGGGTATCCGTGACCGCGTCCACAAAGCAATAATCGCCATTTTTAGCCTTCAAGCATCCCGCCGAGTACAGTGGACGGTATGCAATCAGCGTTGTATACATGTCCATCACAACCGGATTCATGTTCTCATAATCGGAGCGGCAGAATCGATCCTGCCGGATCTGTCCGCTGTAGTTGTCCATAAAGTGAGCGCAGCCGGTGAAGTTTACAGCGCAGATCCGGTCCATAATCGCTGTGGTTTGGAATACCCCCTGGTTCATGATGTCGAAGAATGAATTAGAATCCTGGGTTGCGAGATGGGAGTTAGTGAGACATCCATATGGGAATCAGCATTAATAAATTTCTGTGCTCACCCGAAGCAATCCGGACAGCGGCAGACAGTTTCTGAATTCATTATTTGTGGTAATGAAGGTGAGGAACTGAGAGCAATCAGATGTCAGGTTGTTTGTGAGCGATACGGAATCGAATGCTGTCGCTGTTATGTCGCTGATTCCGGTTTCAGCGCTGGCAGTGCTAATGCTGGCTCGAGATGTGCTCCTCTTCGACCGGAGATCGGCCTCTACAGGCGTCGCTGATCTTCCAACTAACGCCCTCCTGTCCCGCAAGATCTCGACGTCCTCCCCTACCACCAACGCGCTTCTCCTGCCACTATCCGCCGCAACACCCAAAATAAAAGTCAACAAAGCAAGTAGTATCAATGATAGTCGAGAATTGAATAATAATAATGAATGTATAGCTGGTTTAAATGAGCGTGCATGTTTTCTTTTCGTCCGTCTCAATGATTCACTTCGATTCCGAGTTCGCGTCGTCCCATTGTTGTTTTCATCGCTTTCGTCGTCGTCAACCGCCGCCACGTGCGCGCGCGTGCATCTTCGAGGCTTTCCGGCTAAGGTTGTCTTGTGCGATTGGATGGTGGACGCATACGGGTGGCGAGGTGATTCATGAGTTACTGGAAGCATGGTCGTAAATTCGATATCCACGGCATGACCTTGGACGAAAAGGTTGAACAACTGGACAGTGCGCGCGCACACAACGTCAACGTAGTGTTGAAACGGCCGGAGAAGGTGGTGAAGCCACAAGAGATGGAAATGGGGAAGCCCTTGTGTAATATAACATCCAAATAACCACCCCCAACGCCGCCAGGCCTAGTGCGGGAGACAACCTCCACCATGTAGACAAGGAAGGTCTGTATCATGGGAACCGAGAATTTAAGAAGAGGCTGACAGGGATAATTGGCGACTAGGTTACCCGAGTGCATCATCTTAAGGTTGTTGATGGAATTTTAATGAAACGCCATCATGATCCTGAGTGAATTACGGATTTCAATTCGCTCTTATTCGATGTGCGAATCGGTGTTTGATCTCTTAGATCTCAGAAAAGAGAGAAAGATTGACGCTTGATATTGCGTGTCTCCGAGCCCAATATCAATTCCATTTCCAGTTTCGTCTGATAGCCAGCAGAAGTCTTCCAGAAACCTGATGGTAAATTCCCCGCAAGAAACCACCATCCAATCCAGAAACCCAATGCGCCACAATGTCAGGAGGTGAAAGACTTTCCGATATGGGATAGCTGCGACTTGGTGCTCGTCCAAAAATATCGAAGTAATTTCTTTTGACACTTGGATTTCATATAGGCAGTTTACTTATCCAAGTCGGCCTGCGCGTCAGTTGTTCAATTGCTTCGATTATGAAGAAAGTTCAGGGCGAGAACTCCAGAGTGTTCCCTTCCGGATCCCAGTGAAAAGGGGCATCAAACACTCTTGTGTTACACGGATATGCATCTCCACACAGCGCGGTACCTGGAGATATGGAACTTCAGTCAGATATCAATCAAGGCCTGCCAAGGACAGTAAACACGGTACCTATAGTTAAGTTATACGTTATCGTACTCTAATATATCTTCCAAGCCTGCATCTAGACCAACGCTATCATGTCTAAAATACAACTGATGACCTCCCTTGTACCGAAGAGTTCCTCCTCCCACCGTTACCGCAACACAGCGCAGCAGCCTGCTAACGGCCATGGCTGAGTGGATGCAATGGCTCAAAATTACGGATCCGTCACTGCTGTCGACGGAGGCGTCCGATATGCATTCTGCTGATACTCGAGTAACACTGGCCTTATTGCAAATTGCAATCTCCGAGTTAACAGAACGGCAATGACGGCGGTAGAATCCAATCAACGATATCCACTCCCGCCGATGTGATATCTAACCAGCGCAAAAGCGTACACCATTCATAGCATCGCACTCGCCAACGAGAATAATCATCAATTCCCAAACTGCAGTAAAGTCTTAGGGTTGTCCCGCTATCCGACCGATCGCCGATCTCGCGTAGCAGTGGTTCTCCATATCTGAAGCGCCCAGCGCGACGTATCCCGGGACATGGCTACGGGCCGGAAATTGAATTGTACGTATGCTTGGGTGGGATGTTTGGTAGATATTGGACTCTTTTTATGACATCGGGGAGAATCCCTTGGTTGGCGTCGAGATTCAGAGTTGATTTCGAATGCTGATGGGTGAGAGTGGGGATCAGTTGGGGTTGAGGCTTCTGTTGCGGGAAATTGTAGACTCTGATAAACTGCTATTATGTGGTCGCGGGTGGAAGAAGAGACACAAGCCAATGGTCCGGTCTGGGCGACATCATAGTTCATCATCCAGTTGGATGTTTACAGAGAGTACCGCGGGAACCCATGGCCCCGCCACTTCGCAACGGGTTCTAATTCTCTTATATCCGAGTGGATGCGGTAGAGCGGCATTTATTGTTCATATATCTATGTCTTCCCCAACGCTATCGATCTCCCGAAAGTCTTCTTGGGAGGTCACACGAATCGGAAACACAAACAGAGATGCATCGATGCCACTACAGGAACTAATACCCACACCGCCTCAGAAGAAGCTGGAAGCCGTCTAATTGCTAGTTCTTGGAGTTGTGTATATCTATGTTCGAGACCAGAAGCCTTCTGACTCTCTTCCTCCTACTCATCGCATACCGTCAATGCGAGAAACAGCGAGCACACAACTACAGACTTCTTCCCCGCACAAATACTTTCCTCTCGCCACCCACCCACCACCGACAAAAACTGATGGAACTTTCAGGATACAATACAAGACACTACAATTACTGTCACGCAGAGCAGATCATCCAGATGCCGGACCATGGGCGATCATTCGACAACAATACGTTAGGAGTCAATTAATATGTGCCTTTATCGTGACAATCGACGACCCAGAACTTTACATTCCCAGCCAGACCTCCGTTACTCGGCATATGGATGCTTATATTTCCAGCGCCGATTTAGTTTCTCCCTCGCCGTATAGCAAACACTCGCTACTCAATGGAGCACCGTCATCCTTTTTCTTCTGCTATCATCATCCATCCTCATGATACTTCGAAACTTTGAGAAACCCCACGCATGTGCAGTGTCAAGTATGCAGGCATCATATTCTATGCCCTTTTGCCTACAGAACAGCTGGCGAATGATCTATCTCTGGTTATATTGTTGGAACCAATGTCGGGGAATCCGCAAAACGACTCCAGTAAATTAGGTCTAAGAGTAAAAGATTCTAGGAAACTCGTTGGAAGCGGCGGCAGAGTACAATGGGCGTAGGATCTCACCACCGCCCTTTCTTCATCACCAGCTAATGATGCCGCCTCCACAACCGATTCTAACCTTGAGGATCATGAGACAGTAGCTAGTAGTACTTTCAACACTTCGACCGCCTTCGTATAGTTTCTTGCCTTCTACACCCAAACGTTCTGCGGAGTTCTCGATGGAAGGATCCGCTCAATGAGTAGCATTACTAACTCGCAGTAAGCGGCTAATTCAAGGGTAACTATCGACAAGATCCACGTTTTTCCCGCAGATGGCCACAAGAGATACTAGACTCTCTGCTCTGGAATTTTGCGTAGGTCACAACTTCACCTGTCCTGGAGGGCTTGCCGGGAACATTGGACTGCGTGCGAGCATCCACGTTGCTCCACCGTCGAGAGGGGGTGGTGGTGCGTGAGGAACACAGACATTCCAACCTTGTAGCTACGTAGAAATTTTGCCTCGATAATGACATTAACTAGAGATCTACTAAGCAACTATTTTGTACCAAGAGGAGAAGGAGAAGAGAACTTCAGACGTGACCCTCAATACCGAGAATAAGTCTGCGTCCTAGCGGAGAAAGGAAGCCCCATTCAAGACAAGTACAGTCAGAGCAAAGATCCATTGCTTACAGCCTCGCACTCGCAATGGAAATCATCAATTGAGAACCAAGATATTCCTCGGCCAATCACAACAGGGAGACCAATAACCCCTTAATCTGTTGTCCCAATGGCCCGTCCGATTGCTCAGAGCCCCCATAACGAAGAGATTAAAGCCTTTAGGAATCCTACCCGATATCCGGTCGATCGTCGATCTTGTGTAGCAGGGGTATATCTGAAGCGCCCAGCACAACATCCCGGGACAGGCTGCAGGTTCAAAAATTGTAATCTATGAATCCCTTGATTGGCGAGACTCGGACTCGACCTTGAACGCCGATGGGTGGGAGCGAACTTGGGTTGCAGCCGAAACTTTGATGGGTCGGGATTAAAGCTTCCGTTGACGGAATCCTGGACGCTGATAAGGCGAGGCCTGCTCTTCCGTTTGTTCATGAAAGCTAGCTGGCCAACCGATTATCCATGGTCAGTGTGGACTTCATGATTCGTCACTCGAGCCGAAGGCCCGGTGCCATAGAGGGGTCATTGAGGGCTACAAGTCTGCGACTTCCAAGGCAGAGGTTATTGAACTTTCAAGGATTGGTTTGTTCAACTTCCTCTGGCGGCTAGAACTGCGTCCAATCTGTTCGAGGGAGAAGTAGAGCCTCCAGATAATTATATCAGCGCCTTTCACGTGTCGCTTAGTAAATGCATGATTCGAAAATTCCGAACAGCGCTGAGCCCCTCCGTCACACAGTAAGCAGGAGCCACCAACTGAACAATTTCTCCTTCTCTCTCCTTCTCTCGACACGACACCTCTCCTCTCACCTCCTCACCACCTCGCGCTCCTCTTCGCGAACGAACGAAGTTCGTCGTCGGTTCTCGACACCTCTCCACTCAGTGCTACTATAGATTTTAACGACTTTTCGCTTTCTTCACCTTTTTGACGATTTTAGATTTTTTCTTTTACTTCAGCCGCGTTCGCACCAGGTTTTTTTATTTAGATTCTTTCATACCAAAGCAATAATGTCTCCAGGAGTCGTCGAAAACCCCACTCCCACCGTCACTTTAACCCTCGCGAACGGCGCACCCGCCTTCGATTACGAAGCAATCTTCACCACCATACTTACGGCCAAAACTTCTCAAGAATCTCTCGATGCCTCATTAGCTCTCGCCAACGGCATCGCCGCAGACCCCCCGACTGCCCATCATGTTCTCGCCGACCTGCTCCCAAAGATCGCTAAAGCTGCCGCCGATAAGAAGTCCGGAGCCAATCGGGAAAGCGCTATGATAGTGTACGGCGCACTCTACGAGACCCTCCCAAAGAAGGCGCCTACAACCGAAGTACTACTGGTGGAGACTATCGGCAACGCTTTTGATGGCCTCGCCGATAAGGGTGCTGTGGTTCGGGAAAGCGCTCAGTATGCCGTGGATGCCTTATTTGCCAACCTCAAGTTGCCCGCACTTGTTTCCGGTTTGTTGTCAGCGACCGAACGTTACCTACAATCGCCAGGATCTAAGTGGCAAGGTAAAGTTGCCGCTCTGGCGCTTATTGGCAAGATGGCGGAAAAGGCGGCCAAGGCGGAGAAGGATCAGGGCGAAGTTTTTTTGAAGGACGTTATGGGCCGGGAGCTTGAGGGATTGATCCCCGTCGTCGAGAGCGGAATGCATGATTTGAAGGCTGAGGTTTGTGCCAATCGCAGCCTATATTCTAGTTGGAGTTCTAACAGATAATTGGCATAGGTTTCCAAGACGGCCGTCAAGACAACTACTAGCTTGACCAAGCTGCTGAGCAATGACGACGTGGCGAGGCATATTCCTACACTGATCAAGACCATGAATATGCCTAGCAGGGAGACCCAGGCCAAGGCAATTCATGCTCTTAGGTGTGTCCTTTTTTGCAGCATTTTCTTGTAACCTGTACTGACTTGTTTTAAAGTCAGACAACTTTTGTGCAGACCGTTACCTCCCCAGTGCTCTCCCTCCTTACGCCTCTCCTTGAGCGCGCCCTCACCTCTCCTCAAACCTCCCAGGAAGTTTTGCGGCAGGCAGTTGTCGTTACGGAAAACCTTACCAAGCTCGTCCACGACCCTGTTGAGGCCCGCGAGTTTTTGCCCCGCCTGCAGCCCGGTGTCAAGCGAGTCCTTGAGACCGCTTCTATTCCCGCTGTCCGCGAATTGGCCAAGAGCGCGAACGATGTTATGGTCAAGGCAATGCGCGTTACCAGCGGTGACGAGGTCAATACGATCGGTGAGCGCATCTCTGTCGACGAGGTAGATGGAGAACTTTCGCTTCGTGCTGCCCTTCTCATCCGCAAGGAAGAAGTTGCTATATGGGAGAACAAGGTGAAGCCATACATCGCCGCCATGGCTAGGGAAGTCATTGTTATTCGCGAGTGGTCGCGACTAACCGACTGTATCGCCCCCTATCTGAGAGATATTGTGACTTCTGGGGAGGAGGGTTCAAAGAACATTGCTGCCGATGTTGAGAGGTGGGCACGTACGACAGATCACGCTAGATTCGGCAACGCCGGCATCGTCGATAGCGAGTATGCGAACGAAGTTGAGATTGTGAATGCCAACTTCTCGCTGGCGTATGGTGGTATGATGTTGCTCAACCACACCAACCTACGTTTGCACCGTGGGCACAGATACGGCCTTTGTGGTCGCAATGGTGCCGGAAAGTCTACTCTCATGCGCTCTATTGCTGAGGGCAAACTTGAGGGTTTCCCATCAAAGGACGAACTCCGGACCTGCTTCGTCGAGCACAGATCTCAGGGTGTCGAGAACGAACTGCCCATTGTTGAGTACATCAGGCAGTCGTTGGTTGAAGATAACCTCCAGGAAGGTTTTATGGGTGATGACGGAACCGAAAAGATCAAGGTGGTGCTTCGTAACGTTGGATTCGAGGGTGAGCGTGTCGATTTTAAGGTTGGCGAGCTCTCCGGAGGATGGAAGATGAAATTGGCTCTTGCCGAGGCCATGTTGAAGAAGGCCGAGGTCTTACTGCTGGACGAACCTACCAATCACTTGGATGTTGGAAACGTCAAATGGCTTCAAGATTACCTTAAGAAGCATACAGAAATCACCAGTTTGATTGTCTCTCATGACTCTGGATTTTTGGACGAGGTTTGCACAGATATCATTCATTACGAGAATAAGAAGCTTGTTTATTATAAGGGTAACCTCGCTGAGTACGTATTCTGTTTCTGATTCCCCTCTAGCAAAATGGTTCTAATATCTGGATAGTTTCGTGAGGGTACGCCCCGAAGGAAAGGCATACTATACCCTCTCTTCCTCTACGGTTCAGTTCAAGTTCCCGCCTCCTGGAATCTTGAGTGGTGTTTCTTCCCGAACTCGCTCCATATTAAAGATGACGAATGCAACCTTTACATACCCCGGGGCTGCTAAGCCTTCGCTTTACAATGTCACCTGCTCTCTGTCTCTGTCATCACGGGTCGCCCTCCTTGGAGCTAACGGAGCCGGAAAATCGACCCTCATCAAGGTGCTTACCGGAGAAGTTATTCCCCAGGAAGGAAAGGTGGAGAAACATCCCAACTTGCGTGTTGGATACCTCTCTCAGCACTCCTTGGAGCCCCTTCAGTTCCACTTGGACAAAACTCCCAGCCAGTACCTCCAGTGGCGTTATGCTCACGGTGACGACCGAGAAGTGTTGATGAAAGCCACCCGTAAACTCACCCCCGAGGAAGAGGCGCAGATGGCCACCCCTGTCAACCTTGGTGACGGCAGCGGACCCCGTAGAATCAACAACATCGTTGGTCGCCAGAAGTACAAGAAGTCGTTCCAGTATGAGGTCTCGTGGGTCGGGTTGGGCCCGAAGAGCAACGTCATGATTTCCCGCGAGACTCTTATGAAACTTGGTTTCTTCAAGCTTATTCAGGAATTCGATGACCACGAGGCTTCCCGGGAAGGTCTCGGTTTCCGAAAGCTAGAGGCTGCCGATATCAGGAAACACTTTGAGGATGTGGGACTTGATGCCGACTTGGCGGAGCACAACGAGATTGGTGGTATGTCCGGAGGACAGAAGGTCAAGATTGTCATTGCTGGAGCTATGTGGAACAACCCCCATCTCCTCGTCCTTGACGAGCCTACCAACTACTTGGACCGCGAATCTCTTGGCGGTCTCTCCCACGCGATCCGCGACTTTAAGGGTGGTGTCATCGTTATCTCCCATCACGAAGAGTTCGTCTCTGCCCTCTGCAATGAGCAATGGGTCGTCGAGGCGGGCCGAGTTACCGCTGCAACAAAGAAAGACGCCGACTCCTCCAGGTTTGAGGGTCTTTTTGCTAGTGGAACAAACACTCCTGCACTTAGCAGCGCCGTGGCCAGTGCGGTTACTAGTGCTGCTGCGTCGGCCGCGAGCAGCGCTGTTAACTCTGACGCCGAAGACGGCGGCGATAGTATGAAGTTCAAGGGACGCAAGTTCCCGAAGAAGAAGAAGATGACAAGAGCTCAACAGAAGGAAAGAGAGGTTAGACGCAGGCTGAGACATATCGAGTGGTTGAATAGTCCTAAGGGGTACGTTTTCATCCACCCCATCATTGTTGCCCAAGTACTAATTGAATTATGTGTAGAACCCCGAAGCCAGTCGATACGGATGACGAGGCCGAGTAAATACATTTTTGGACGCAGTTAATGATAATGAAAGCATATTGTTGGCGAAGCGGGTATATGTATGGGCGGCTGTGGGCAATGGATTAATTGGATGGGACTCATGGCATGGGAATAGAGAAAAGTTTCTTTTTTGTTTGGTTTCTTTTGTGATCTGATCGTGCGTTGGTTTTTAGACTGGTTGGGGAAGAGTATATCTTATTTTTGCATGCGCTGCTACTGGTACTCATGATCTATATGGAATTTTCTTCTACCCTTCTTACATCGTGACTTCCTGAGAGATGCACCGAAAGCGGGGTCCAAATCAGGGTCTTTGACTTTGTTTTGACGTCGTCATAGCATCCTCCTCTCCTGGTAGTTTTCCCATCTAGTCTATCCTAATGAAAAAATTGTGGTTCATGAATAAAGGTTGGAGACCGTGAAAGCAACAAAAGAATCGACTGACCGCGGCAGGGATCGAACCTGCAATCTCTTGATTCCAAATATTTAATCGTAGTCAAGCGCCTTGCCATTGGGCCACGCGGCCGATTGATGTCAAGTATAGAAAATTACCGCAATTGTTCCATGCCAATTATTTGAAGAATCGAGGCAATTATCGTTCCATTTCCACAGCACTACTATTCTCCAATCCATCTCAATTCTGGATTTGTGACAGCAATTCAAGATACGTAGCAAAGCGATTAGTGATAAACCATAATATATGCAGAATTCAAGCCCCTATTCCAAAACCATAGTTAATATCCAATAATACATGACCATAAAAAACCGCGTTCCTTCAAGTAACAATATATCCCCACCCTTCATCCTTCACTGGACGTCGATCATCTAGTCCTTATACAAAGCCATCAAAGTCTTCTTTACCACATCATTCCAATGCCTCTTGACATTTGACGGGTATCTGCTTTGGCCAAAATTCTCATTCGTTTCAGCCACTAGCTCCTTCCAGTTTGCGCCGTCGATGAACGAGTTGAGGATGTATTCAGACTCGGCTTTTGTCATGGCTGTGGATTTTCCAGCCGGCTTTGCCCCAGAGTCTTTACCTCCCTCTTTGTCTTCCTTTGCGGCGGGTTTGTCATCCTTGGATTTCTCTTTAGATGACGCAGACTCTTTAGAGCGTCCCTGTTTCCTGATTTTAGTAATGCTTTTATAGATGGAAGATGGAGGGGAGGAGTACGCGGCGCTTCTTAGTGTTGGGCTCTTGCTCATCCGCGCTCGAGGCTTTGGACTTCTTTTTACCACCCTTTGCAGGCGTAGCGGTCTTTTTGGGGCGGCCATCATTTGGAGCGGCAGGGGTTGGCGTGTCCGGTGGCTCCTGTTTGTGTTTGCTTCAGTATCTGTTTGTGTGAGGCGGAAAAGGTTGTGGGGTGGCTTACATCATTTCCCTCAGACTCGTCGTCGTTAGCAGCATTCTCATCCGCGGAATCTGCGGCGGGGGAATTCTCTTCGCTGATAGAGCGCTTTCGTTTCGGTGGAGCCGGAGGACGGGTTGTCTCTACGTCCATAGGGGTAGGAGTAGCAGGGGTTGGTTCGGTACCAGGCAAGGCCTCTGAAGTTGAGGAAGTGTCCGGAGGTGCGGAAGACATTATGGGAGTTTGTAGGGAATGATGTGATGAGTACTGAAGAAGGAGGGATTTGGGATTTGGGACTGAAGGGGGTGCTTTTATCTGACATTGCTCGCAGCGGTGGATGCTTCTGGGGTTGGGAATGGGAGGTTTGATGAGGAGAGGGAAGTAATTTTTCACCCATCGAGGCGGTTCCTGAGCGCTCTGAATCTGGATGGATGGATTTCCATTTTGGATACCACTCGCGATGAAGAACTCGGTCAAGCTGGTTGAAGTGTAAGACAAAGAATAATGTGAGTATTAACAAAGAATATGCCCAAGATATCACCGGATTTGGTGCAGTCTAGATGGTTCAAAGATATGAGCGCGAGGAGATCATTCCAGTGCATGGTATTAGCCGACCTATAGATCATAGAAAGAAAAAGAAGTGGTGTTATACGTTAGAATGTCAAAATTTAGTCTTGGAATATAGTGATTCAGTACGTGTATATGGCTTCCTTGGCCAGCTGTGAAGACACATGCCTGTGGCTAATTGTGAGACATAAAAGTCATAGGTATCATATAAATTAAATTCATTCGATATATCCTGAATCATTCGCCGTTTGTCTACTTATATTTCGCATTTCCTGTACGCTTTTGTCAGGCTCATTACACATTTTATACATACACATTTCCCAGACGTAACCACGCATTTTCTGGGCGGTATTTGGTCAATGAAACTTCTTAAATACGTAACTAACCAACTTCTTGTACCATACGAAGCACAGAAGGAGCACTCAAGATATAAAATACGTGGACATTACGATATAAAGAGGATGCATATGGTTTAACTATGTAGGTACAATCTTCAGCTGCTGCCGGCAGCAGTACAAATCTTGTGCTTCATTTCATAACTAAAGCTAGCAAAAAGCAACTATCTCTGCTCGCTACCACTATCCTAGCAGTAGTAGTTGCTGTGGTAATCACTTTCTTCCCAGCCCGATGGCTTCCATCTATTATGGATAGGACAGGTTTTACAGATCTTCCACCCGAGTCTCTCATCGCACCCACCCGCGATCTGACACTGTTTCCACTGGAACCTACAGGTTGGCGCTTCACATGTTCGGTAGCCGTGTTCATTGTTGTGGTGACGGCACGCCCTGCAGAACCCGTGACGACCAGAAGATACGGTCATTTTGAAGTGATCAACAATAATCTGGTATAGCATGTTAGACGCTAGCACTCGAGAGTTTAGGCTTGAGATGAAGACACTCACGGTATTGCCGTTACCGTATTATCTTGTCTAGTGTACGCAAACAGTGCTAGAACGAAGCTCCGTGATATACTTAAATCTCAGTGTAAGCACAGAAGAAACTCTTTGGAAAGGATGCCAGCAACCTACACGAGGACCGCGTGGTTTTCTTTAGAATTTGAGCGCTTCGAATTCTTGTAGAGGAGTAATTGGATTTGCAAAAGCTGGAAGAAGGTTGATTAGTTTACTGAGGTATTAACGAAGGTCCCATGGGCCTACTTTATACCACAAAACGTGTCCGCCTTACATAAATATAACTTTGCTTTTCTAATTTAAGCACCAGGGGATAGAGATCACACGGCGTATAGAGTTGTCGGGGAATTAGGGCATGTGCTGGGATACGCGCGGTTCCTTACACTTCTGTTCAAACCTACCTCAAGAGACAGCGGTGACAAAAGCCGCCGTCGGTACAATATTGACGCTGAGTTTGGGCGGTTAACATTGTAGGTGATGGTATAGCTTTAGCTGTTCCCTACGCTCTCTTGTACCAGTGCAAAAACCGTAGCGAAGTTTGACCACGTACATGGTCGTCACGCTCTTGGACGCTTGTCCCACAATCATAGTCCTTACCTCCCACCCTGCTTTGCATCCAACTGAAAATGGCAACAAATCCGAAGGGAATTGTACGTGTGTGTCGGGTCAATAAAGCTAGCAGGGCTGCGTCTGGGTACATTATTTTAGGTACTAGTACAATCTCTAGCTCTGGGAACGTTGCCTCAGATTCAAGCGCAAAAGCGAAGCCCCGAGAAGCAGAAGCGAGCGCCTACAGTACGACGAAGTCCACATATCTATACTGCTCTAAGCGTTACGAGGTAATTATGACCATAGTGTCAAATGCCGGAAGAGGAGGGAGTATGCACATAAAGTGCCACTTCGCCTAGCCCAGGATTCATGGACAAGAGAAGCTCATCCGTGGCAAGAATGTAGAGTGTAACATTTGTATTTCTTCCGTGTGAGGACATACCTAGGTAAGTAAGCAATGGAGATGATAGAGTTCGTATGTTTTTGATATCACTCACCGCACCTTAATATGGCAGGATCTTCACGGCGGCAAATGGCAACAATTCGACGGAAGTGAGCGCATAGGCGTAGAGAGATCGGTAGGTGGCTCAACCACCTACCTGGTATCTCTAGGAGGGATTTTGCCTGTTCTCGAAGAATCTAGTATCTAGGAATGACTACTCCGGGTTTTGACGGTCTCATTAGTTGTAGTCTGTCGCTTAGGCTAAGCGCCAGCGATAAAAAGCCGTCTAACGGACTTGTAAAACAAGGGAGTTTCGTGACGACTTAAGCTTGCTGCCAGTAAAACAACGGCGTGATTCACCTGTATTCGGTTCATCCTGAAACCGGGCTAAGACCTAAGCGTACCTAGGTACCTACTGTATATTGAAAGAAAAAATTGCAGGCAGTTTGTAAGAATGAAACAGTCCTTAATCATGAACTCGAGCCTACAACAACAGTTCAAAAAGTGCTTATTCCAACAGACCAACTTGTATCCGTCGTCAAAAAAACCCAATTTTTTTTATACTAAGTAAGTAGAAGAGGATACAGGTAGGAGAGCTACCTAATGGATGGTATCCTGGTAGGATACGCATATATACTAATACGAAATTAGTAGCACTACGGCTTTTAATCGCTGGCACTAGCCGCGCCCGCAATGATAGGCTAGCGCGTTGAGGGTTACTCGGGGTAGGTATTGAAGTACCAAAACTTCTGAGTGGCTGAGACTTGCTTGTCATGGAAATTTTCCATCTTCAAATTATTTGTTCGAGTAAGTTTCAGCCGATTGCATGTTTTGGTTCTAAATGCTGACCTCGAACGGGATAAAGCTTACGAGTGGTGAGTACTTAAGCTGGCGGTCGCGACAGCAGGGGTAATCAGCACTGCTCTCTTCTTTTACCATTTTCTTCTCTTCTCCTACTAACACCTCTCACCCTGACCATTTATCGACAGTCATATCGCAATGGACTTACGTACCGGCTACGACGAAACCTGTTCCCAGAAGTTGTCGGAGAACTCCCAGTATTGGAGGCAGCTCTTTGCTCATGCTTACCTTTACCGCAACAACCCCGAGGACGTGGCGTGCCGTGACTTCGCTCTTCATGATGTCCCTGCATTCGACATTCCCTTCACACCTGCAGAAAATATCTCTTCGCAACAGCAGACAGGCTCGCCAAGGCTTCCTCCCTCCCCCTCCCCCGCATACGTACCGCCTCCAGGTATCCTTTATGCGACCGGGAATGCTGAATGGCGTATTGTCTCGAATAGTCCAGGTCCCACCAACACAAGTGGTTATTCTAGCATACATATGATTCTTGGCATCTCTTCAGCTGTCGTAGAAGAAGCAAAGCTCGGCAACGATTTTCCTGCTTCGATACCAAGCATATCGATAACCTCTCCCACCAACGAGACCATTCGCCACTGTGCAAGCCTCGGAATTAGCTCGGAGATGATACAGCGTGCAAGAGCTGTGTTAGACAGTTCAAAAGATAACCACCTCGCTGTCCTGACGATTGCATGGACCTACATCTTGTCTGCTTTGTGGGGGGAATCGCAGGGAGGCACATCCCAATACCTCGATGTTGCACCAGAAAATCCTTGCGAAGACGACCAAATTGTTTATATACCAGGCGAAGAAAGCGGGGCCGTCAACTGGTGGCGGCAATTGCTGGCACAACCTTCGGGGTGGAAAGTTACGATGGAGTACCGGGGAACCGCATACCATTCACCTTGGAGCATTCGAATTCCAGGGGACGAAGTTAAATTTAGGGTTCTCCCAAAAACTCCGCCAAAAGCCCAACTCCTTGAGCCGCCGGATGCTGCTACAGCCCTGAAATATCTTGCCCAATACTGTGCATTCCATGGGCTGACAATGCAGGCCGAGACAGCACTCGCTGCTGCTCTAGTCCTTCCAACTCATCTCTCTGCTGGAATCCAAGTTCAAGTGAACTTACCAAAACCTGTTCACGCGATCGATATTTTTGCCGTCGGTAGTCGTGGCGATTCACAGCAGCCCAACCCAGAATTACCTCTATTACGGTTACTTCCACAACTCCCTCACCTGATGACCATCAGTGCTTGTGGGATCAAGAACCTTTTACTTGGTGCGTTTTACAATCCAAATGTGCCATCTACCCTCTGTGGTGAATGGTTCCAGCCAGCTGTCAGGGCCTGGCCGCAATCCCTGGCGCATGCGTCGGCCATCGGGTGTTTGCGCAGTCCTTGTCTTTCTCGGTGGTGGATTGGCGCCGGTGTTACATCTTTCATTGTGCCGCGTTGGATCAGGTTGGAATGTTGCATGTGGTATACCGACCTCCACCTAGCACTCTGGACTGAGTCGGCACGCCTTTCCCCGCATAGTCATCTCTGCCGCGTCCTTGCAGAAGACGGCGTCACCTTGCACACCACCACCACCACCACCGAAGCAGACATCCGTCTCGTCCTCCGCGCGGACGAAATACTTGCCGCTTTCCTGAGTTCAGCCACGGGTCCACAAAGGATGTTTCTATCCTTTCCTCCAGCGCCGTTTCACCCACCTGGATATGCGGAGCTTGACAAGTCGTCATTGCAGATCATTCGCGCCGCTTCCTCTGGTGTCGTCCTGCGCCTCGAATTTGTGAACTGCGCTTGGAAAACTAGAGGAGATACCGGAAATAAGTCAATGTCTTATCCAGTGACAGAGCCCACCATTCCCTTCCCGGGCATACTTCCTGAGTGGGAGATTCCCGCTATTGAATCACTGATTGGCTCTGCCCAAAATGCGTCGGAGAATGTCACCAGGTCGATCATGGATTGGATTTGTGGATATCGAGGTATTGAAGCGGATCAAGATCGGGGCGATTTGGATTTGGAGGAGCTTTTTGCGGTATATGATGACTAAGAACAATGGATCTGGAGATATTTGGGATGGGAAATTTTGTTTAACAAGCATTGCTATATACAAATTCGTACTTCAAGCAAATATCGCATAAATGAAGAGTTGATAAAGGGTGTAACTCCGCTTCTTCGGTGACATGCCGATATTGTACCCGATGATCATGAGTATACTAACTAGCTAAGCAGCCTAAGCAAACGGCCACGTTTGGCGAGACTGTGACGTTAACCAGCGACCAAAAGCTGGATGACAGACTAATTGTGAGCTGTGGCAGTGTGAAAAGACAGGTTTCCCTGTTAGTGGAGAGAATACAATGGGACATAGATGATCTACCCTGAAGAACCGATCTGTTTTTGGTAAAGACCATTCATCACACATCGCTTCTCATTGTAGCTTCGCTCTGGTGTCGTCATGGGGATTGATCTCTATGGTTAAAGGCATTTTTCCGGGTATTAAAAATGGGCATTTCTAGTCTGGCGTGCCGTCCCGTCCGCGGCTAAATGGCAGCTTCAACTTCACGGACGCTGCAAAACACCGCCTTGTCCGTCTTTTCATTCATGACACTCAAATATTGTCTACACGAATACAGGAATATGCCCGGGAAATAGGAATTGCCAGGTGCATATCACCCGGTTGGTTGTATGGGTACTCCGGATGAAAGAATGTCTCGATACTATACTAGGCTTATAGAATTCAATACCGAAGAGCACGAGATATTTCAATATAAGAGTATAAATGGAGCTCCAGTGCTTCGCAGACGTTATTTCTTCATGATTTTCCAGCTATGAAGCATAAGTTATCGAATGCTCTTGGGCTCCTGTGTCTCGTTTCAGTTGCCGCAGCCCAGAAAAACAACTATTCGACCGCTTCACCCGCACCAAGTCCCACCTCCCTCACCCTCCAGATCTCGACCAAGTCAGGCGTCAGGAACAAAACCACTCCGCTCCTGCATGGGCTGTTTTTTGAGGACATCAATGTATGTACATACACCAGGCCATCGCCGCTCTAGCTGTTTGCTTACGAATATCACAGCACTCTGGTGACGGCGGTCTTTACGCAGAGTTAACCCGAAACTGTGCGTTTCAAGGTTCGGATGTGAGATTTGGTAACATGCCGGGGATGGAGGGGGATCGCATCATCAGCTCTGAGAACAAAGCTGTGCCGTGGGGTCCCACGCTCACCGCGTGGAAACTAATCGGCGGCGTGGTTCTCTCTCTCGATGTGCTCAATCCACTCTCAAACGCTTTGCAAACTGTGCTGACGGTTGATATACCCACTAATGCCACGGGAGAAGTTGGGTTTCTGAACGAAGGGTGGTGGGGGATGGATGTCAAGCCGTGCGTATTCCATTGTGGGCGGAATGCTATCTAGCTAATTATAACTCACACAGACAACCCTACGATGCGTCGTTCTACATCAAGCCCAGTGGCCCACTCTACAACAAGAATATATCCGGCTTGACAGTATCACTTGCCATCACCGACGACGTTTTTGCTTCCGAGCGCATCATCTTTGACGAACCCCTTAGCACAACCAAGTATACAGCCTTCAATAGCATATTAACACCCACACGTTCAGCCACAAACAGTAATAACACCTTCGCTATAACGTTCAACGCCTCTGAAGCTGCGGGGAACACATTCTTCTTCAACCTCATCTCCGTCTTCCCGCCCACGTACAAGGGGCGCAAAAACGGTCTTCAGAAGGGCCTAGCCGAGCATCTAGCAGCGCTGAAACTAAAGTTTCTGCGGTTCCCAGGCGGCAACAACATGGAAGGAATGAGCATTGACGCGCGATGGCAGTGGAAGAAAACGATAGGCCCGTTGATTGACCGCCCTGGAAGACCCGGTGATTGGTCGTATTATAATACCGATGGATTGGGGTACTTGGAGTATCTGATGTGGTGTGAAGATATGGAAATTAAACCGCTGCTGACGGTTTATGCGGGGTACTCGCTGGATCCTGCGAATCGTCATCCTACGAATACGGTGCCGGAAAGTGAATTGAAATTTTATCTCGCCGAGGCGATCGAGTAGTTGGAATATGCGATGGGCGGGCCGGATATCTACTGGGGAGCACTGAGAGCTGAACATGGGTATACTCTCCCACCGATCCCTAACCCCACACATTCCCTTCGCCACTGATGAAGTAAAGACACCCAAAATCGTTCAACATAAAATACGTTGGGATCGGAAATGAAGATTGGTTCTCGGACAGCTACTATTGGAAATTCCCCATGTTTCTGGAGGCGTTGCAGAAAGCGTATCCCGACATCACGTACGTCTCCCCCCCCACATTCTGATTCGCCCTGGCTGATATCAGGCATAACTAGTTACATAGCCTCGCAAGCCACCGAAACATCAGTAGCAAATCGAAATACCACCATTCCTTCAGGGACTATGTGGGATCTTTGTCCGTTCACACTTCCCTTCAAATTACCTACGCCTGGACTAACAGTCTTTCAGACCACTATGAAACCCCACAATTCTTTAAAGACCGCTTCAACTTCTTCGACAACTGACAGGAAATCACAGGCTACAAGGGTGTCCAGATCTTTGTAGGAGAATACTCCGTTCTCGGCCGCGATCAACCCGGCGGAGTCGACTGGGTAAACGGCACGGGACGTTTTTCATACCGTAAGTCACCGAGCCTCTCCCCCCCGGCCATACTAAAGCTTGTTGCAGCAACTATGGTCGCTGCCATAGGAGAAGCTATATCTGAGAGCGAGAGGGGGTCAGAAGTACTGACAGGGCACAAGGGCGATTTTAACCCAGTCTGGTGGCACGCGTCGGTTTCGGAGGAGGGAAAGATCTGGGTTAAGGTATATACATTATCTCGAGGGAGGGAAGATAGAAGGTGCTAACGTATTTAGCTGGTTAACGCGGCGACAACGTTAGTTCCGGTGACGCTAAAGTTCGATACCACGATCTCGTCGGTGAACGGGACTGTGCTGGGACACGAGGATGAGTATGGGTTCAACTACATAGGGAATGCGACTGCGATCTCGCCGAGGACGTTTATGCTCGATGGCAGGAATGTTAGGAAGAATAAGGGAAGGACGGTGGAGTGGGATGTTCCTGGGTTGTCGATTGTGGTTTTGGAGGTGAGGTAGGAGGGAATAGTTTATGTCTGGGCAAGTACAGAAGTAAGGCATTCAGTTGCTGGTGTCTGCATCATTGCCTGAGAACATTGTATGTGGCTGTAAGCTGTTGGTCTTGCGTGGGTTGCTCGTCCCGCCACCGTTGTTTTGGCGATGTATTGTACGCATGTGTGTTGTATTGGATTTACTGTGACAGTTATAACTTCCTGTGAACGGTTCAAACAAGCATGCATCACGGAGTACCTAGTCTGACCTAGCTAGTCATTACGAGATATTAAAGTGTTATACAAACAGCAGCCCTGCGTTACAGTGTCTAAATTTCGGAGTAAACATTATTGAATGAAAAGACCCAAGCAGCATGCGCATAGTACTATATACATTGAAAACCCCCGTCATCCCTCCCTGATGGAAACCAGCCCGTTCCTGCTAGAGAGCGACCGGCCAGGATACTCTTCCGGTGGCCATCCGTAATGCTGTTGCTGGTCGAGCGGGAATAATCGATAGTCGAAGCTAACGGTTCGGTCGCAGAAGATGCAGAAGATTATGTAGCCGGATCTGCCCAGATGTGATGGATTGTATGCGAGGGAGTTGGAACGGGGTGTGCAGTCCGCGCAGGGCTGCGAGATGATGGTGGTTGGGGGTTCGGGAGATAACATGGTGAAGTGGTATGGAGAATGGGTGCAGAAGGGGTGAAATCTGCCCTTTTTATGGGATTTGAACGATGCGATATTCTATATGCCTTTGTACTCGATGCATTTATTGTAAGGCTTTTAGTTTCGGAGGCGTGCTACACGGGGTCGCCTTTGAAAGTCTTTATTTATTCTTTGTTACCGTTGTGGGCTGGAATGTACTACTTCACAAGAAAGAGAGTCATGCATTCATCCCCGGTAAGAAGAGGGAATTCGTTTTTTCTATTAGAAACCAGATGGTCCTTTTGTTTGGTGTTGGAAGTTGAAGTAACGACGAATCCAGCAACGTCTACACCTCCATCACTCGGCGTTTGTTTCCTATAATTCATGTTTTGCGTGAACCACAAACCACCACCGATTATCCTCCCTCTTCTTTTTGTGGGCTCCAACCACCTAGCCCACTCCACACCTCATCCGGCTCATGTTAAGCTATGGCAGTAAACAAACACACCAACTTCAACCCGACGGCCGCACCGTTTGTGCCTGGAACAGCAGTCCCCAATCAAGCACCTACTAACACCCACGGTCTACCTCATTCGGCTGCTTCCATCCCACCATTTCCTTCTGCGCCCCCAAAGCAGTCCTACCACCAAGAACCCGGACACTACTACAGTACTACCACTCACCCTCAAGCTTCTTTTTTTTTTCAGCTCCACACTCCATCAACACCCACCCGTGTACCCCCATAAAAAAACTAACCTACCTCTCCGCACTCTCCACCGCCGTGAAGCTTGGCACAGCCGGCCTCTTCCAACACGAGCGGGATGAATACATCACGAACTGGATGCGGTTCTATCACCAAGGCGAGTACCTGCGCAGCGAGAGGTGCCATCTACCAGTCAAGGAGAGATTGGAGAATCTGGAAAGCTTTGGGAACGGAGTTTGAGGAGATGGAGGCGGAGTGGGCGGTGGTGAGAGGGAGGAGGAGAATGTGGGAGGGAGAGGACGGGGGAATGAGATGGAGGGAGATGCATAAGAGAGTGAGAAGTAGGACTATGCCTTAAGGGATAGTGCGGTTGCTGGTGAGAGCTATGCGCTTGAAGAATTATGCAACGTGGGTGTGTGGTTACATGGGCTTCATATGGGGGAGCGCTCTACGTATACAAAACTATGCATATATGGGCAAGTTTGGTCTGGCCGTCTGACGGCTAGCATCCTGGGATATCATCTGTTAAACAAGATCTAGTCGCTTATCTTAGCTGGTGCTTCAAACACCAGGTGCCAGGTGCTACAAACGCCTGATGCGGGTTCGAAACCTGCTGTGCTAGAAACATTGAGCTCGCAAACTACAAACTTGTTGAAATCACTCTTTTAATTTTGCCCTTCTCTTTACCCGCCGCGGCCGCTTACTCAACTGACCTGCTCGAGAACCATACACTGGAAATTCACATGACCATGGCTAAAATCAACTCACATAACAGCTGAGCAGTTAGCTTAGCGGGCAAGCTTGGAGCTAGAAACACCAAGCCAGGTGCAGGTTCGAAACCTGCGGTGCAACAAACACGGAATCATGGGCTAGAAACCTGCAGTGTTGTACACAGGTCAAAACTTGCTGAGATCATTCTTTTGCTCTACTCACTGAACGAGAAACACTGCGGACCCTGCCCCAAAATCATATATTGCCCTGGAAATTCACATGACAATGGCGGAAATCAAGCGCATACACAACAGCTGAGCATTTGGCTTATCCAGCAAGCACGGTGCTACTAGAAACACCAGGCTAGGCGCGGGTTCAAAACCTGCGGTGCTATAAACACTACCCAACACAGCAGACTTGAAATCTGCAGATAGTTATCGCTCCTTTTGTCTTTCTTTCATAAGCCCGGCTATTCAAACCTGCGAAATGAATGATGCTATGGCTTTTACTCGGAAGCAATGTGATATAAGTTTTACATGACCATAGCTATAACTGAAATCAACGCATATATGTACAACAACTAAACGCTTTGCTTAGCTGGCAAGCCTGGTGCTAGAAACACTAGGTTGCGCATGCTCGCCGCATCCCCGCCGGATAGTCATACTTTCACTTTCCTTCGCCACGGCCAACAATGTGTGGGGTCATTTCATATATAAGAACTGATCACTTGGCTCATATGGTGCTGTAAACACCAGATGCTGGAAACATCGGGGTTCGAAACCTCACGGCGGTATAAACGCTATGCCCCCAGATGCTGTAAACACCATAGTTGGCGCTACAATCGCCGGACTGCAAGCTCGAAACCTACAGTACTCTCATTCTTTTGTGTCTTGAGGACTTGGATTAGATCTGAACAAGGTGGTGGAAATCACTACATTTACACGAAACAATCGCTTGACTCAACCGGTGCTATAAACACTGCTGGAAACACCGGGTTCGAAACCTTATGGCGTTATAAATGCCACACCACAGGTTAATGGTGCTACAAACATCAGGCTTACTGAGTGTCATAAACACCAGGGTTCGAAACCTCACGATGTTTCAAACACCAGGTTGTAGGTTCAAAAACTCACGGCGGTATAAACGCCAGACTACAGGTTCATAGTGCTGCAAATACTAGGCTAGGCACAGGTTTGAAAGCTGTGGTTCTGTAAACACTCGCTGGCATGAAACCTGCAATATTAAACAGCTGCTGCAAGCACCCTGTTCACAGGTCCAAGCCTGTATGTAGCGTTCACTCTTTTTCTCCTCCTCGCACATGCCCTGCCGTAATTCAGTACTAGTGAGATTTCACTGGAACGGAGAATTCTATGGGCTGTGCTCGGAACTTTACATTACCATGCATGAAAAAGCTTCCTCTGAAAAAAGTCAAGACGAGAACTCAAAGATTCCTGGCCGAAAACCTAAATTTTTCCATGGTAGGGTGTGAGGCCTAGAAACGATTTTCTGTACCCAGCATCTGCCTGATGTCGATGGTACTTCCTTTGGGAATACAAAATCGTTTTTTTCCGTGTTTGGCTTTTTACAGTTAGAACCCAAAATCCTTCGATTACTCGTCACGGATATCTGACGGCATGGACTCGCATCGATAGACATTTCCTAGTTTGAATATTATTCGAACAGAATAGTGTCTACAAAATACACGTGGGGCAGAGTCACTGCGCCTTATGGCGCAATAACTTACCTCACCCATACTGTTCTGTAGCATTGAATTTCGATTACTACTATTGGACACAGCTACAATGCGTTCTGAAATGCCCAAGCTTTCGATTCAGAAGGGGAACTCCTAATATTTGGGAGGTAGCAGAGCAACCGTCATAGCAGAAGTAAAAAAATTACACTCTCGACTCGACTGCCGTTATGTTTCAGATCGGATTCTGCAAAGAGCCTTGCAAAAAGCCCATATAGTTTGCCACCCGGGGCTCTGTTAACGTTGGCGCGGCGGTGAAGACATAACGGAAGTTGCCGTGCTGAAAGACATTCTTCAGATACGTGGGACCACATGAACCTATCGGGTTTCTGGATTTTCTCGTTGACCACAAGCCCGCTGTCAGAGTGAACGGCTGGAATTAGAGTTCAATCGTCAATATTGAATCAAGGCTGTGATACAAAGTACTGTTCGTTGGTCTTGAAAGGACACGAATCAATGCAAGAAGAACAGAAAGTATGCGAGCAGATATGCAGAGGTGTTGAATTGATGACGATTCTTACTCAAGGGGGACAATGAAGGTAACAACAACATTCACAAGGCCGGATGTGGGTTTTCTCATGCCTGCCCGCAGATTGCCTTGATCACCTGCTTTTTTTGCTCTATAGTTTGTTGGGGTCATGATGGATCTGGGGAATATCGGATTCGTGAACTCCCTCTCAGATCGAGGAGGAAATTTAAAGTGATAGAACGCGAGGGAAACCGCTTCTTCTGTGTGGAGATCCAGGGGTTTCGCAGTTAATAGAAAGAGACTAAGATATATGTAGCCCGCATAGGATTGCTATTTTTAGTCTCGGATACTGGTAAGCTTTCTGACGGAGGCTCTGCGGGTATTGGCGTAGTACGGGGTATGGCTTCTTGTTTCGACCTTTATCTCTTCGTTGGGTGTTTCTCCTCAGCTCAACATAGACAATAGTTAACGCGCGGTCAATCTCCTCGGTGTCTTTAGACTGCCAACGAAACTACCAGCAAGTTTTTCCTTATAATCTTCCGCAAAGGCATTTCCCGTGTCTCACGAAAGTAAGCGCTCTCGGAAACATGTTGATAGAAGCACAACTCCTCCGCCCAGTTGCGTTCATGTGTGTATGGAAAGTTTGCTGTCAACTGCACAAGACACCCGAAGCCAAAATAAAGCGGTTCTCAGAGAGTCTGCATATGTGGGAAGCAAAAGCCGGAGAAGAACTGGAATGGCAATTAAATTACTCAGAACGGAATTAGTATGGGGGAAATTGACCAACCGAAAATCCGTATTTTTCTACGTTTCTTCCCGAAGGCCGTACTCCAACCTTTGAGACATGCGTGAGCTTTTCGACATTTGCTTCCGTGCCTGAGTAAGGCATCGGGACGTAGGTCGTGCGGTGGCAGATCAAAATGATGCCAACTAGTTGGCATTACTAGCTGTTGATCACAATCGATGCACCAGCCGCTGTCAAAACGTCTCGCGTATGCCCTCCGAGTAGGTAATCTATATCTGAGACCTGCATGAGTTTATGCAGCTTGAAGGGAGCAGAAACAGAGAGAAGACTGACAACAGAACTGGTGAACTGTCGTTGTAAGGTGGAAATTTGGCATAGCCCTTGTACACAATGATATATAAATGATTCCAGACTCTCGTTTTTTCTTCATTGAGGATTGTCCAGCTACTTGTGATTATATAAAGACAATCCATACTGTCCTCTTCTAGGTTTTTGATTCCCAAAGCTTCTACATTTCATCCTCGACCCAGACCTGCTTCTACAACACTCTCTACCTATACGATTCACTATCGATTCGATTGACCGACCCCGATCCAGCAATGTCGTGGACACACCTTCTCCCCAACTCGCGCATCCTGGTAGTTTCAGTTATCATAGCTGGAGCTTCATTAGTCAATTCTCAACAACCAGTTGCTGAACTGGGACGGTGGCCAGCTGGTGCATTCACGCTCCTTGTCGGAATGTGGCTCGGCCTTAAGTGCATCTGCGACACCAACTACGACGCCCTTCCCACCGTCTCCGCTTCCCAGCTGCTACACAAAATCCCCTGGGTGCGAAGAGAGCTCAGAGCTTCATCCCACATCGGCACAATGTGCAAATCCATTGTATTTGCAAGTCCTTGGAACGTGGCAGCTGGCGAAACATGTATCGTCCAGGAGTGGGATACGCTGATTGTCACGCCCGAAGCCGCCGAAGTCGAGGATTCCTGCATCATAATCGCATCGAAACATTCGAAGGTTAAATACACAATATCCTTCAACGGTGTCACCGGTCTCGACCTCCACTACGAACAAGCGACTGAGATACTCTTCGACGGCATGGGAAATCCCTCTGATCTTGAAACGTTTGTCAAGTTATGGCGAGGACTCAGAATTTACCAAGGGTCCCCAACGAAGGCAAGATGGACCAATGAGAAGCTTGTCACCGCCCACTTGGACGACGCTGTCAACTTTCTTTGTGAAAACATGAAGGCCCCCGGAACCAAATGGGCCATTGTAACGGCTTCAAAGGAGAATAAGAAACTGTGTCGCCCGCTATCTGAAACCACCATGATGATTTATCTCGAAGACTCGATATGTGAACCCTCAGCGGAGGTGTCGCCCGGAGCGAGCGTACGAGCTGGCCACCTAGCCGCGGACAAACTGGCGTTGATGCTGGCGTACGTCAAATGCTTCTGTGTTTTGCCCAGCTCGAAAACTTCAGGCGGGGGAACAGCGGCTCCGGAAAATACCTATCTGAAACAACTGAATCCTTTCATGCCATGTATACTGTTCTGGAAGCTGGAGAAGCTGTCTTTGGATAGTTTCCATCTTACGCTTCTACCAACGCATGCTCGCGGCGATCTGGAAGCGAACCGGACAGAAACTATGACGTCACTCACCGCCGATGATATCTGGGAGGTTGACGGACAGCAGACAAAATCTTGGAAAACCAGTTATGTTGCAAGCTTGGCCTCTGGTTCGATCGTGACACTTTTCACCGTTCTGGCAACAAATATCAACCCCAGTCTGGCGACGACGATTGGGTTGATGTTCTTGAAACCGCACACTAATGATTACTCTCTTCGAGACGCCGGCACGCCACCTTCGTGGAACGGCAGATCGCGGATCCGCTGGGAAGAAGGCGGCTACGGCTGCGGCATATTTTCGGGAACATATCACAAGCGGATGGGGAAATCGGGGACATCGGCACCCAGGGTTGTGATCATACACATTCTTAGCTGGCTCACGTGGGTGTGGAGGGAGGCGCTGAGGAGGGAGTTGGGGTTCAAGAAGACAGAATATACCGGATGTGTTGAGATGGGTGCTTTGGGTTGCGTTTTTGGGGAAGGCCGTGGTGGCAACTTTGACGGTTTTAGGTGCGTTTAAGTTTTACCAGTGGAGGCAGCGGGAGTTGTGGATGGTTTCCGCGACCTCTGCGCCGTGGCTGGCGGCTTGTGCGTGCTTTATGATAAGGCATGTACTTTATGGCAGCGTATTGACGGTGCTGTTTTATATGTCGGAGGTGGGCGCGATGATGGCTGGGGTGCTGAATATTTCGGTCATTTTGGTGGGTGTTGGGTCGTCGAATGGACCGATTGAATGGCATGTGGTGATTATGTGGGTGCATATTGTGGCTAGCTCTTGTTTTGCGCTGTAGGTGTTTTTGTTTCTTGCTTAGATATCGTTTATAGCGTGAGAGGTGTGTCATGATAGAAATAGACTTAGATTTACGATTCCGGTCCCCAAAAAGAGTTTTTACTAAAGGATTCAATTTTTTCTTATCCTTCAAATTTCTAGAATGGCTGTAAGAACGGCTTTGATATTCCTAGCCACGATAGTCCTGAGGAATTGCTAAATGACCTCGGGGTGGTTGAATTAGGCTTGAGCATAGCGCCAACTGACAAAAGCGCACGAAGTTTATTTTGGTTAGAGGCTACACTTTATCAGAACTAGTGGGTAGTTATTTATCCCTACTCATGCCCATATGGATAAATCAGCGGGTTTATAATATCCCAGAGAAACTCCCCTATAGTTGGGTTTTCGATTAGAGGTCGAATATCAAGCTGTATAGAAATCTCAACTTCGTTCTTTTTATGAGCTAGATCAATCCAATACGCACACTTGAATTAAATGAAAGTTATCTACAAAAACGGCCCGAACAACCTCAATCCCGTTCCAGAGAGCGCCCAGAGTTCCATTAGGAAAGTAAAGAAATTCGTTAGCTGATCATGACAAATGAAATGAACTTCCGAAATATGAAAACAATGAAGAACTACCTGCGCCATACCGAGACTCCGGCCCACTCCCCATAGACAATTAGATCACAACCGGGAAAGAATGGCATTCGACACTTGTATCCAGTTCACCATGCCTTCGGCTTCATCTCCGACCGCGGCTTTCCATTGATGCATATCGTTCGTGGTCGACGTTATCCATTGGAGCATTATGTCCGGAATGCAGTTGTATCTGAACATTACGCCCAAACTTGCGAAGTCTACGCGTGACCGACGTTTTGGTGTCGCTTTTGGTGTCGCTTTTGGTATCGCTGTGGGCGTTATTGACATCACGTGTGGGAGTTGAGTACCCGACATAGGTTCCTCTAGGTTCTCTGGCTGAAGTCTTACTGTCGCTTTTGGTGTTTCTGTGTCCCTTGTGCGCGCTATTGGCATTCTGTGAGGGATTTGAGTACCCAATATAGGTCCCCCCAGGCTCTCTGGCCGAAGTTTTGCTGTCGCTTTTAGTGGACTCGTATCCATTGCAGTGCGTACTCTTGGCGCCCGGTGCGGGAGTTGAATACCCGATATAGGTTCCTCTAGGTTCTCTGGCCGAAGTCCTACTGTCACTTTTGGTGCTTCTGTGTCCCTTGGCCGCGCTATTGGCACCCTGTGTGGGAGTCGAGTACCCAATATAGGTCCCTTCAGGCTCTCTGACTGATGTTTTTCTGTCGCTTTCGATATCCCTGCGTTTGTTGTGGGAGCGACCGACACCTCGTGCGGAAGTTGAGTACCCTATATAGGTGCCCCTGGATCCTTGTCCGCTCTCATCCGCCCATCGTTGTTGACCTGACTCTGGTGCTATGGGGGGTGGCGGCCCAGACCGGGAGCTCGAGCATTCAAGTCTCCCTGGTACTCTCGACCGCTCTCTCCTGGTCGGGGGAAGTTGGAAATCAGACTCTTCGACATATGTGTGGTTTCTGAAGGGGTCTGGTGCTGGGGATGGTGGGCAATCAACAACTGACCCGTAGGTACTGTGATCCTCGTCGTTGAATATGTCCCGCGATAACGCATGGTCTCTGATGCCCGGTTGTGGCCGGCCGCGCCCAGAACGCGATCTAGCTCCCTCCGGGGTATGAACATGGTCTTTGACAGCTGGATGTGGCCGTCTATGGCACGAATGCGATCTAACTCCCTTCAGAGGAGTAACGTAGTTTGCGGCAACTGGTTGTGGCTTGTTACACCCCGAATGCGGTCTATCACCTTCCGGGGCAGGAATGTAGTCTTTGACCGATGGCTGTGGCCGGTCATTGCTTGAATGCGGCCTAACTTCCTCCGGATCCGTTGTGGAGACGTAATCTTTGATAGATGGATGTGGTCGTTCATGGCTCGAATGCGATCTAACCGTCTCTGAAGTAGGAACGTAGTCTTTAACAGCTGGCTGCGGCCGGCGATGGCTCGAATTTGATCTAACTTCCACCGACGATGGTGGGCTATTGCCTTCGTCATCGGAGCCTCTGTAAACAGGGAAGTTCTTGATAGCAAGGCAAGTAAGAATGGTTGTATATGATATCGAGGAAGCTAAGGACATACATCTTCTGAATCGTCGTAATCTTCAGAATATTCGGAATCGTCGCTGTCGTACTTATGATTCCGCAGGTGCGCCATAACTACTCCGTTTCAGAGAACAGAAGATTCGGGGCAGAGGGTGTTTATGATTAAATCGTATCTGTCGAAGCCGCTCTTGCTGCATGTCTTTCGATCTGGGAGGAGTGGGATTGTGGGGTTCGGTAGAGACATGGAAGCTGCGATTAGACGCACTGATGGCTGAGTATGCGGTGCCAGATCAATTGAACTGATGCTTGTTATCACAGCCAACGTGCTCATGTGTGATTGCCTGAAAGTCTTGGATATATTAGAGACCTGACCAAACGGTTATCCCCCGCATTAATATCGTATCTAACTAGCATGCAACGCTTTGCCTAATCTGATTTTGACTGCTCCCAGAAGCACAATGGAGAGCCAGTCAAGTGTCATACATCATGTCGCACAAAATCCAACAGGACCAGTGCAATACGGCTAAGCCCTCCCCGCAGCAGGTTCCATGCATAATAATACACGTCAGAGTGTCATTGGTATCAGTACAGGCGCAGAACCATAAAGGCCATATTGGTTGCTAAAGCAGCACGACTCGACGGATATCTGGATTTCAATTCTCGCATTACATACTTATGTCTACCACAGTGCAAATGCCCGAGTGCGAGAGTCTACTCGAGATCCTGT
Source organism: Wilcoxina mikolae CBS 423.85 (assembly GCA_014904905.1). Taxonomy (NCBI): domain Eukaryota; kingdom Fungi; phylum Ascomycota; class Pezizomycetes; order Pezizales; family Pyronemataceae; genus Wilcoxina; species Wilcoxina mikolae. Next base: position 354,350 of record MU122154.1, on the reverse strand, counting down.
TGGAAATCTGCTCGACCCCGTGCTTGAGTTCGTCTGAGTTTAGTGGTGGACCAACCAATTTGTTTAATAGAGTGCCCGGTAGCCAATTAAGAAACGGTATCGCTTTTAGACTTTACTCACAGCGCCCGCAACCATTTCCAATAGCTCCCTCACAATCCACGAGATCGGAACTCTTTAAAACGACGCGGCAAAAAAATCGCCCCTCTCCCATACAATTCTGTGGATTACCTACCCAGGAAAGGTGGATACGGATCAATATATATATATATATGCAATGGCCATTTAAGTAGAAATTTATACAGAAAATGTACCTGTGATACATATCTCAATATATCACCGCGGATATGTATCCAAGAATGTAATCACGATACATATATATATCTCAATTATCACCGGAGATATTATTGAGTAAATGTATCCCAAATGTATCAGCGATAGTTTTCATTCTTTTTTTCAAATCCAATTAATGTATCCACTCAAAATTTGTATGGCAAAGTATCCGGATATATACATATTTGTAGATAGATTTTCAGGTCTCTTAGAGAGCTAGTATGAAACATGTATAGTACGGCCATAAGACATTGCAGTTGAGGTTGACTTAAGCTCAAGCATACCTAGGTAGCGCCAACTGCCGAAAGCGCAGGAGGTATTATTTGGTTAGAGGACGGGCTTATTTACTCTACTAGACCAGCTACTCTAGAGTTGCTAAATACGCCCCTGCCCATACGAACCTGGCCTGGGGTTTCGCTCCTTAACCTGTAGCCTATTGGGACTCTATCAAAAACCTATCAAGCCAGCTCAACAAGCCCAAAGCGAGCACCTTTACTTACCGTTTTAACTTTCTACTTGCGTACTACTCAGGGGAAAGCTAGTTTTCCCGTGCCCAGACTCCAGTCACGACCTAGTACCTAAGTACCTTGGGAGCGGCTGGATTTAACTTGTCAGGCTAGGCAGCCTTCCACGGTGCACTACCTACTGTTGAAAGAAAGGGGGATTTTTATAAACGTACTCTGTCTGCATTAAAGTGCTATCAATTTTATAAACGTTTTTGGTTCGTTTTTGAATGGTATTTGCTGTGTATTTTGATGGTTGACAGAATTGATCGCACTTTAAGACAGATAGAAAACGTTGAAAAATGTTGTGGAAGACAACCTACTGGCATGCATCTACTGCTGGTTAACATAAATAGGACATCTGGGCTCGAAATATTTCAGAAAAATCCCCTCATAAACTGCGTTTCCGTCTTGATATCACTATAGATAGCTCCAACTCCATTTTTTTTTTTCATGGGTCACGTTTGAGGATACCAGATCATTTCCCACGTTCTTCTATAAACAGCCCGAAGGATCCCCCACCTCGTTCTAGAGAGTGCCCCGAGTTCCACCAGAAAAATAAGGAAGTTGATTCGCCGAGATTTGAAAGATGTTTCTGATACGTAAACATGCAGAAGACCTACTTGCACCATATTAAGACTTCAGCCCTCGCCGACAGACATCTCTACACTGTAATCATTTAAAATCCAACTAGTAAGAAAGAATAGCACTTAACAGCTCCGTACCTCCCCCCGGTAGCTTTAGCCTCAGCTTTCCGCACACGCATATCATGACATATGGCCCGTAGCCGACGGTGTATCCTAATACACTATATCCAAAGCTTGCGAAATACCGCTGACCTCGACGCCAGGATATCCTGCGCCACTGGATCTTTAGAGATATTCTTCACTTTGGTAGAAATGTCATCCAGCAGAGCCGACGCTGGCAAGGACTTTGATCCATCTCTTTTAACCTTTCTGATTGACGTCCCACCATCGCTTTTAGTGTATATGTGTCCATTTTTGGTGTCATCGACGTTCAAGCCTCCAATATCGGGCTCTTTGTATTTTCGTCTTGGTTGGCCATCATTATCCGTCGATCGTGGTTGGATTGTGATGTCCGGCTCATGCGCTATGATAAACGGCGGTTCAAACCCGTAGTATTTACGTGTCTCCGGAGGTTGTGACCGCTCCCGCCTGGTCGGAGGGAGTTGGAAATCAGACTCTTCGGCATATCTGTGGTTTTTGAAGTCCTCTTGTTCGTTTCCCGGCCAGTATTTTTCCGGAGGGGATGGTGAGCGATCAGCGGCTGATTGGTAGCTGCTGTCACTTTCATCGTCATACCATCCCTGCATCTGCGCGTAGTTCGACTGTGGTATGGAAGAGAACAATTCCGCCGGCGAAGTTGAGTAGTCTTTGACAGTTGGTGGTGGCCGGTCCCTCGAACTGAACTGACCCCCCGTAGGTATAGGGACGTAGTCTTTGACAGTTGGTGGTGGCCGGTCCCTCGAACTGAACTGACCCCCGTAGCTATAGGGACGTAGTCTTTGACAGTTGGTGGTGGCCGGTTATGGCTCGAATGCGATCTGACTCTCTCTGAGGTAGGGGTATATCCTTTGACAGCTGGCTGGGGCCGGTTGTGGCTTGAATGTGATCTGACTCTCTCCGACGCAGGAACGTAGTCTTTAACAACTGGCGGCGGCCGGTTATGACTCGAATGTGATCTAACTCTCTCCGAGGCAGGGGCATATCCTTTGACAGCTGGTTGCGGCCGGTTATGGCTCGAATGTGATCTGACTCTCTCCGACGCAGGGACATAGTCTTTAACAGCTGGCTGTGGCCGTTGATGTCTCGACTGAGATCTGACCCTCTCCGAGGCAGAAGCGTGGATTTCGCCATCATAGTCGTTGCCGGGGCTGTAAGTAGGGTGCCAGCCAAAACTCTTGATATCGAGGCAGGTAAGAATAGTTGTATATGATTTTTAAGGGAACTAAGGACATACATCTTCATAGACTTCGAAATCTTCGTTGTTATACTCATATTGCGACGGGCGCGGCATAACTACATCCGCTCAAAGAACAGAGGATCCAGTACGGAATCTGCTGAGGATTATATTGCATTTATAGTAGCGGCTCTGGTTACGTGCCTAGGATCTGGGTGGACGAGGGACGGGGACGTCTGCGTTTGTGGAGACAGGAAACTGCGGCCGCGGCGCCAGGTGGCTGAGTAGGTGGTGCAAAATCAGGGAATTATCACAATGCAGCGCCAGCGACCAAAATCTGGATGACAGACTAATCGCAATGCCCTTATATAACCAATGGAAGGGAAAAAACTGTCTCAAATATTTTGTATACGCGATCAAATGCGGTTATCCCCGTACCAATGTATATCGTGCAACGCCTTGCCTGATCTGATTTTGGCTGCTTTCAGAAGCACAATTGACAGCACTAGCACTTAGGCCAAGTATGTCACATAAAATTGAATGTGCATATTGAACCACGTCAGAAGTGCTCAGGTATATATACAAGTGTAAAATCAGTAGGTGCTAAAACTATGATTCCATTCCACCAAAGGACGAACATTGGTTGCCAAAGCAGCACGACGGATTCCAATTCTCGCATCACATATGTCTACCACAGTGCAAGTGCCCGAGCGCGAGGGTCTACTCGAGCCCCCTCACAATCCAAGTGATCGAAACTCTTCGAAAAGACGCGGCAAATCGCCGCTCTCGCATACAATTCTGCGAGTTACCTACCCAAGAAAGGTGGATACGGATAAATGGCCATTTGCCCTCAAGACGTATATGCCTGAATTGTAGGAAGTCAACCATTCCTACTAGCCCGTTCTATTCGGCTTACCGCACTGCGACCAGGAACGACGGTCTTGCTTTACAAGATTCGATCCGTATCCCGATTGTGCAAAGCGTGTTTGGACCCCAAACCGACGTTTTGGTCGTAAACTCCTGCAGCGATCGCGAGAATAATGTGGAAGTGTTCCAGTATACAGAGAGGGAGCTCTTGCGATTCTTAGCGGTAAGACCAAATGACATTTCGAAGGGTCCTTAATTCGCTGAACTGATTCGAACTGATATTTCGTCTCTCAAGGTCAAGCAAGATGTGCCTCTATTTCAGCTCTTGTATGTCGCATAAAATGACAGTCGCGTAGATTAAGCGCCGATGGATTCTCTATCTCTCGCGCTGCTGCATTCTTACTCCTCACATGTCGTCCAATGCTAATGCTTTACCTATGTTCTAGTTATATCACCATGAACAGTGATGAGCAGCTTCGGATATCTGCGAGGGCGTTTGAACGAATGGCCACTTGCTACAACCTTCCTTTGGCATTTGTCGAAGCAATTCTCAGATATCAACGGCACCTGCTTCACTTTGGAAGTCGGTTTCAGATAAGCGAATCGGAGAATTCTCTAATATACGGTGAGATCCCCCGATATTCAAGATTAATAGACGGATTACAAAGGTTAACCGCATGGTTATAGACTTCTGGTACATGTTGCCAGTACGAATTCCCATGGAGTGTATAGATCCAGTTGGAGCGCACAAAGAATTTATATCAGGCCGCAACCAAATGAATCCGTTCCACCTTCTCCACTTACACGAGGTCAAAACAGATATCCGTGGCTTTGAAATTGGAGTGTACTTCAGATACGACTGTTCTTCTAGAAAGTCCACTGTGATCTGCGTTAACTTCCATTCTCGCTCCTCAGGACCAGTGGAAGATGTGCAGCACCGTATTTTGCATGCATTAGATGTCGGTGGTACCACAATGATAAATATGAATCCCTTCTGGGTACATTTGGTGTATGTGAGTCTTGTGCTGCAATGGTGGAAAGTAGCAATTCTACACTTCGCCGATGAGCTCATTGCTCATGTAATTACCCATCCTCTTTTTGTGATACAAGATATTGATTTTGCCTTCAGGAGAAAAAGATTGAAGAACGAATGCTGGAACAATCCGAACGGAATCCCAACGTCTCTAGATCTGTGGACATTACTAGTGTAGAAACAAACCGAGCGCTCCACGCCATGACTGCCCACAGTCTTCGTTACGATACCGAGCTTGCAACGATAACGTCTGTAGTCTCGGAATTGATACAACAACACGGTGATCTCGCTGATCGGACGAATCAACAAGCTCAGGATAAGGATCAAGTACACAGGGCGTTGAAACAGCAACTTGCAGAGGTTGAAACTATCGCCAGGACGCAGAACGAGTTGGCGAAGAAGTTGAAGAATACCCTGGCTTTGGTTAGTGCACCTATTTTTCTCACTTGTACCAAGAGCTTTTCCTCACTGCTTCGCAAACAGTTGTATCATTCCGTACAGGCAGATCACGACCAGCGACAGATCTCCAATGGTCAAGACCTTCAGGAGATCCTCCGGGTCAACCAGGGCGACGCTGTCAATACGTTCAAACTCGCAAAGCTAACCAGAGACGATGGAATTGCAATGAAATCCATTGCAGTAATGACGATGGCTTTTCTTCCGGCGACCAGCTTTGCGGTCAGTTCACTGGCCATTGCAAATGACCATAGTACATACAGTATTCAAGAGTGCTGACGAGAATGTAAATTACAAGGCAATATTAGCTCTCCCTTATTTCCAACTCAGCGGTCTCCATAGGTCCTTGTGGATTTGGGGAATTCTGTCGGCAACGTTGACCGCTATAATTTTCATCATATTTCGGTTGTATCTTGGGAAACAACGGTCAAAGGGTGATCTTGAACTCACCGACCCAGAGAAGAGGGCAGGTTCAACAGTTAGCGGCAGTAGCTAGTCTGTCAAAAAAACTGGATGCTGAGGAGTACTGGGGCAGTGATTTCAGCGGGGTGGGGCTGATGCATATGGTGGCGGCGGCGGCGGCGGCGGCGGCGAGAGCAGTGTTGCCTCTATTACCGCCAACTTCAGCGACGGGATTCAAATTTTGCCAACAGTTAGAAAACCACAATGTCTTGTGTTTACAAAACAAAAAAAATTGATACTGCTAAAAAGGCGTAAATATTGATTCGGCTCGCATGCATTTGCAAACCCTCGACCTCATTCGATTTTTGATTGTGCACTCGAAAACCTGAAGTGAATTCGAAGTTGTGAGCGAGCTACTGAAAACTGGGGAACGAGCCGTCTGATAGGCGATTAACCATTTTCAATACCCCCTTTTTTTCTCAACAAAAAAATGAGAATCGTGATCAATGTGGGTTTCGAACCTGGTGTATACAGCAACCGTGTTTACAGCACTCGCAAACCTGGCGTTTAAAGCACCATGTTCTGTCGATTAAGGTAACTGCTCAGCTCTTGTATGCTTGAATGTTTTACAGGACCTTGGCTATTAGATTAACAGGCGGCCCTTGGAAGGCTACTGAGTAGGCGACGGACAAAAGAGGAACACAGCCTCTTCCATTACAGATCGCACTGTTTCTCAATGTCCGCATTGTGAAAGGTATCAAAAGAATAACAATCAATGTGGGTTTCGAACCTACACCTAGTGTTTACAGCACCGGCTGGTCTGGTGTTTAAACGCACCATGCTAGCTGTTGTATATATATTGGATGATTTGACAGTCTTAAAAGAGAGTGGAATTATGACTGCAAAACCACCACCGTATTGAGAAGGCTACGGACACTGAGTAAATCACCTATTCCCTGCAAGAGCACTAGGAGAAAAAGAGTATCATACAAACGGAAACGGACATAGTATTCGAAGCACGATCATATTTAATAAAAGAGTTGACTACCACAGGTTTCGAACCTGCACTTGGTGTTTACTGCACGTTTCTGGCGTTTGAAGCACCTGGCGTTTGAAGCACCATATTCTGCCAACTAGGCTAATTGCGCCTTCAGCTGTTTTATAAGGCCTTGCTTGTCTTGCCAATCATAAATGTACTGAGAAGGCTATGGGAACCAAATATGTAATCACTATGGCTTGCGCAGGGCAAAGCAGCAAAAACCCAGCAAAGTGTGCCTTACCGTGCTCTCGTGTCCAAATTTTCTCGCCACTCGCAAGGCTGGATTTCGAGCCCAGCTTTACCGCAATGTAGCAAAAAGAATTCAGATTCTATTACAGGTTTCGAGCCTGTAACTTTCGGTGTTTACAGCACCTAGTGTTTGAAGCGCCAATCAAGCTAAACTTTCTTCTCGATATCACCCTATTTCTAACTCCACTCGGGGCTTGTATCCAGCTTCGTCCTTTCCCGCCGGCATTGTTTGACCGACTCACGCTGGGAATATTATTGGATCCAGCTCCATTCCTTGCTCGCCGCTCGCCCAATCCATCTGGAAAAGACTTATCGATACCACATTTCTGTCTCCCAAATGATGCAGATAGCGGAGCACATGGCCTGGGGTTCATATAGCGTAGGAATTTATGCCTCACCAGGCTTAGGACTTCCGCTCCAGAGTCTGCCAACCCGCAGCCGATTGGAAGGCATACCGAGACCCCAACCCGCAGCAGGGGGTTGATTATTTATACTTCCCCGCAGCTGCAGTGCGCGGGATTTTCAGCCGGCCAGTTACCGTATCATATCAACTTCACAAGCCCGCACGTCCACAACGCGTCCCATAATTCATCTCTTCATTCAATCAATCTACATCCCTTCCCCTCCATCATCTCATCCATCTTTCATAGGTACAATCCCTGAGGCAAAAAAGAGTGCCCCCCCCACGAGAGAAAAAAAAAGGAAAAAAAAAAAAAAAAAAAGAGATGATGCCATAAAATTCATACCACCGTTAGAAGGGAATCCGTAAAAAAAAAAAAGAGATAGACTAGCTTCAGAAATAAAGTTTTTTCATCATCGCATAAACCGTCATGACGTTTTCGCAAAAAATCCCAAGCCAGGAAGAGAATGCAAGAAGGTATAAAAAAATGAAAAACAATGCCGCCCGAAAAAAAAATGAAAAAAACATCCATTATATTCACCATGCTCGCCTAATCGTTCACTCCCACTTCATGAACGCTGCTTCACCCATACGCCCTTCCTCTCCGCCTCGCCTTCTTCTTCCTCCACACCCACGCCCGCACCTGCTACCACGTCTTCCAGCGCCTGCCGCTCTCTATGAACCACGTTCTGCTCCACCTGTAGCATCCCCTGACTCTCCTCCAGCATTCCACTAGCAATATCCATCCACCTCTCGCTGACGACACTGACAACGCCAGCCTCCTCCTCCATTAAAACGGCACTAACGACGGTTTCAATTGACTTGACTGCAGCCTCGATCCTTCGTGAAATGAAAAGACACTGTCGTCTCCAGTCCTCACCAAGCCCATCGATCCATCGTCCACGCTTATCCACCCACCCACCACGATCCATTCCGATGCCGGGACTTGGTGGGGAATAGCCCGCAATCCACTCGCCAAACACTCCAGCGAGCGTGCGGTGCTCGTTCTGCTGTAGTGTCTCAAGCTTCTTGATGGCTTCTGAGAAGGCCTGGATCTTTTCCTCCGGACTTCGCATCGTCTCCCGTCGCTTCCCGGTTATGCCGACCGCTGGGGATTCGACAACTGCGGTAAGGCCAGTCATGTCGTGGAGTCTCTGCCGTCGAGCTAGCTGCTCGCGAGAACGTGAGTGTTCCCGGGCTAGCGTGTCGAAGCGGCGTTTCAGCTTGGCGGTGGCCGATGCTGTGAGCTGCGCGTATGTGGCGTGCGAGTTGGAGTAGAGACACGTGTATTGGAGGAGTTGTGCTTGTTGATGGACTGTTGCGGGATCAAGTGGAGGTGGGGGCATGGATTTTCGTGATGGTTGCAATGCAGGTGCTGGGGGGGCATTGAAGTCCTGTCGTAGCGTTGAGAAAGGTGGTCGGCGAGATTTGGAAACATTGCTGACAGTTGAGGCTGCTGTTCCTGGTCTCTGTGGAGGAGCAACTTGTGCAGCCGATGGTGTAGAGAGATTCCGTCTGTGTGCTTTCACATTACCTGCTGATGGTGCTGCAACCTTTCGAGGGGCCGTAGATGCCGATGAAGTTGGTGATAACGAAGTCGAGTCGGCATGCATAGATAGCGGCCTTCTCGAAGTAGTAACGGTACTAGCAGTAGTAGCAGTAGTAGCAGTACTCCTCTCCCTGGCCATAGATGCAGACTCCTTCTTCGCAACAGCAGCAGTCCTGCTAGCAGTCGACGCAATCCTCGGCCTTTCGGTCGTGGCAGTGCTCGCAGCGGTAGCATTGGATACATTCCTTGGTCTCAAGCTCCTTCCTGTCGGCGGCGGCGGTCCCTTATCCCTTGTCCCATCTTCCTTTGACTTGGCGGTGGCAGTAGTAGAAATACTGCTCGACCTCGTCGCACTCCTCAAACTCATTGCCCTCTCCGGTTTCTTTGGATCATCCTTATCCTTCAGATTCCTTGTGCCAGCGGTCCTCCGAACTGCAGCCCTCTCCTTTGGCTGTCTCGATGGAGCAGCCGGTGGTGGCATCCGTGAACTATCTGATTCCGACGGATCACTGCTGGGGTCATTATCACTGCTCTGTCTCGACGCCGTTGTGCTAGGTCTCGGTCGTGTTAACCGAGACGGAGACGACGGCAGACGCGAAGTGGGTGATGACGATGGCGGATCCGATGTCGGATCCGATGTCGGAGCAACAGATGAGGCTGCACTTGGCGGTCGCTTCGAGGGAGTAGGGAGACCGCTCGGTCGCGGCTGTCGAGTCGGAGCCGATGAAGAGTTTGTATTCGGGGTTGCTGGCGTCGGCGAAGGAACAGGTAACGGCATTATCGTAGAAGTCGTAAGAGTAGTCCCGTCTGTGTGGGTTGTGGGGATAAAGGAGCGAGAGAAGAGGAGCAGCAGGCAGAAGTTGGAGAAAGAACTTGTCGAGAAAGGAGCGAAACGAACGAATGAACGACGACACCACCACACCCTTCTTCGCCTTCGTCCCCCCGCAGAATAGAGTGACGGCTGACTTACCTTCCTGACCTACCTGTGAGCTGCTGCAGTCAATCAGATCAGCCCTGTCTGTTTCTCTACTCGAGTTGTTTATTATGTCGATGGAGAGATACCCAGATCGGGGTGGTCGACGGGCGGTTGAGGAAGAGAGAGGAGGTGCCCCATCGCTTGCACGCCAATCAGCCAAGCCAAGCCCATGCCAAGGCCCTCATCCGACATCACTCGCCACACCTCGGCGAATCGCAGGCGCGCAGGCGAGACAAGGTGCATCCCAAAACGGTGTTAAGCTGTGGAATTAATTAACTGCACATAAAACATCATCACGACATGAGAAGAGCCAAACACATGGCGCCGAAGTCACGCCTGGCTGCCTATTTACAAATGAG